>JAWQEG010000078.1:0-40000 GCA_033782935.1 Petrolisthes cinctipes
ATGGAGAGAGGGAGGAGCCAACTGCAAGAGAAGAGACCCCCCCCAAAAAAAAAAAAAAAAAAAAAAAAGTTATTGGTGGAAGAGGGAGGTTATTATGCGTCAAGGATGAGGAGGTATGGAAAAAGGAATCAAAATCAGAAATAATTGTGAGAAAGAGAAGATAATAAAGAAATTCGTCATACAAGTATTCTCTAAATTAATGTTATTTCACGTTATTATGTATGCTTAGATATGGGGGTGAACAAATACAAACAAACAAACACACACACGAGCATAAGGTTCATTTCACACACACACACACACACACTCACACTCTCTCTCTCTCTATCTCTCTCTCTCTCTTCTCTCTCTCTCTCTCTCTCTCTCTCTCTCTCGTCTCTCTCTCTCTCTCAAAAAAAAAAAAAAAAAAAAAAAAAAAAAAAAAAACTGCTCCAGCGCCCGTGCCCCCCAAATAGTCCATAATAAAACCAGTAAATACACATAGACCCAGAGGTTGGCTCAGGTCCTGCTTACCATAAACATGAAGGTGTGTGTGTGTGTGTGTGTGTGTTGGCAGGGAGGAGGGCTTCTCTATGTCTGTGGTGTGTTTGTTTGTTTCACCTGGTCTTGATCACGTCCTGGACACGTGCTCACCAACTGTTACCCTCCCGGAATGAGCTCAGAGCTCGTAGTGACCGATCTTTGGGTAAGGTTGGAACCTTGTGTGTGTGTGTGTGTGTGTGTGTGTGTGTGTGTCAAGGAGGAGGACTTCTGTGTGTGTGTGTGTGTCGCAGGGAGAGAGATTCTGTGGTCTGTGTGAGTGTATCGCCAGGGATGGTGGGCTTCTGTGTTGTGTGTGTGTGTGTGTGTGTGTGTCGCCAGGAATGGAGGGTTTGTGTTGTCTCCAATCGTCCCTATATATTTTTTCTCGTTTTCAGTCTTTATCGAATCTGTTATAGAAGTTCTGAAGGATCATTTGAGACGAACTGTGGGATTGTATATACACGTATTGAAGTAACCATTATATGGGTAGGAAATTAGAAGGATTAAAAGGCTGCAAAATCCTTCAGTCCATTCAAGTACAGTACGCAACAAGGTAAACACGGGGCTAACATCACATGACCTGACTTGACCTGATTTGACCTGACCTGACCTGACCGTTACTAACCACAAGGTGCATCATCTTCTTTCACGAGCCAAAATTTACACACCAATTTTCGGATCTGGTGGCATAATGTGTGACCCTCCCTTGACATCTGATAACAGGCGCGTATTAGAGGTCACACGAGGTCATATCACACCGTTACCAGAGGTCATGCAAGGTCACGCTACACCCTAAATTCTCAGAAGAGTGGAAATGAACTTTTGTCCACAACTGTAGGTACACTCGAGGTGGTAAATTCTCACCCACTTACCTAAATATTTGTGCCACTTGAGTAGGTAACACTGTGTATGTATGTATGTATGTATGTGTGTGTGTGTGTGTGTGTCGCAGGGATGGAGGGTTTGTGTAGTAGGGTGGGGGAGGGGAGAGGGGAGGAGTCGGTGGAGGTGTAATATTGGGTTGTATCGTTTGTATGCAAGAATGTCCTAGGTGTTGACGTTGGCGTGTTAACAGTACGATGGCTGTGTAAGTGTGTCTATGGAGTCATCGTCAACACCAGGAATGTTCTTGCATATACGGCCTATTATGCATAGTATCTTGTGGCTTTAGTGTTCCACCTATACACTGTCTCCTTCCCCCCACCCTCCCAACAGTGTTACCATCTCAGAGGCACAAGCAGTGTTACCATCTCAGAAGGTACAAGCATACGGTCGCGGACAATAATAATATAATCATCCACATTTGGGTTACTCATGTAATTTTTTTTTATAGTTACCCTCTGTTTGTTAGCTGAGAAACTTTCCAATAACTAGATTAATCAGCATCTTCTAATTTATGTTACTACAATCAGCTACTCACTATTCAAAACAATAACATCATAACAATGAGAACGTGAAAACATTAATCAGCAATTTGTCCGAATTATCTATATGTGTATTGAAACTTATGTCCACGACTGTACATACATTTAGGTGGGTAGGTGAGTGGGGCGCGAATTTACCAGTTGGAGTGTACAGTTGGCCACAGGAATTCGTACACAGGCTCATCATAAAGCGAGGTCATTATTGTGAAAATACTTCAGTGAATGGTCTACCAAGTGTCTCGGTGACTACAAAACAACAAACCTATTATTACGTTGTGTTACAGTTACATAGACTTATATTTTCTGTGTGTTGTGATCCCTTGAAGCCTAGAGTGTGTGAACGAACTCCTGAGGCCGACTGGTACATGTTTTTAAGTGTTAACGAGAGGAGGGTGGCGAGTGGGAGCACCCATTCATTCCACAATACTGAGGGGTCGTGGTTACATGTCGGCTCCTGGAACACTTTTATATCGACTGAAAATGCTTCTCAAAAGACTCTGGGGTGCTGGGAGGAAGGAGGTGGGGAGGGAGGGAGGGGTGCAGTGCTGAAGTTGTGAAGGAGAAAAGGGTGAGGGGTGTGTGTGGTTGGGTTGTGAGGGAGGGAGGAAGGGGTGAAATGTGTGCTGGGGTTGTTAGGGAGGAAGGATAAGTTATGTTGGGGTTGTGAGGGATGAAGGGGTGAGGTGAGGTGTTGGTATGGTGGGAGTGTGAAATGGTGGAGTTGGAAGGGAAATCGAGAGAAAAGGAAGATAAAGAATGGAGGTGGGAGAAGTGAGACTGAGAGAGGTAAAGTGGGAGTGATTATGTCATTATATGGGTGGAGGGAGAGGTGAATGGGATTGGTTGTGTGGATGCCAGTGGAAAAATCACCTGCTTAATTTATCAAAAAGTGTGGTGGAGGGATATGGGGGTAACCTCAACCTCCTTCCTTCCTTCTTCCCTCCTTCCCTTCCTTCTCCTACCCATATATTTCTATCATTTTTTCTTACTTCTTCGCTTTCACTTTGTCCCCCCCTCCCTACTTCTTTTTTCTCCTCGTCCCATTTTATCCTCGAATTCCTCCTCATTTTATTCCTCACAATTATTACCACTTCGTCATGATATACACCATAATGATTTCTCTCTCTCTCTCTCTCTCTCTCTCTCTCTCTCTCTCTCTCTCTCTCTCTCTCTCTCTCTTCTCTCTCTCTCTCTCTCTCTCTCTCTCTCTCTCCTCTCTCTCTCTCTCTCTCCTCTTTTTTTCTTACTCAAACCTCATTCTTCCTTTCTTCTCTCATCCGTTCTTTTCTTTATCCCTTCTTGATTCCTTCTTTTATTCCTTCCTCCTCCTCCTCACCTTTCTTCCGTACTCTAAGTTCCGTGTGACTCTTGCGTGTTCAGTGTGTTGTGAAGAGCGATTGGTGGCGGGCAAGAGTTTTACAAGTATGTGGCACTGGTATACACACACACACACTCGAATGTATTCAAGTACACACTAACAGAAGTTTCTCTCTCTCTCTCTCTCTCTCTCTCTTCTCTCTCTCTCTTCTCTCCTCTCTCTCTCTCTCTCTCTCTTTAACACGAATACTTTTTTCTCCTTTCTTTTTTTCTTCCATTACATCTTCTCCATTTGATCCTTCCTAATCCTTTTTCCATTCATCTCTCTCTCTCTCTCTCTCTCTCTCTCTCTCTCCTCTCTCTCTCCAGTAATCACCCTCTAGGTGTTTGCCAATCAAAGAAACCAATGAATTTCAATCGTTTAATCTCTCACTGCTCAATTATTTGGCTCTTGGCACTATCTCACTCACCCTGAAGACCATGCTCTCTCTCTCTCTCTCCTCTCTCCTCTCTCTCTCTCTCTCTCTCTCTCTCTCTTCGGCAGTAATTACTTCTCACTCATTTCTCACTCGCTAACTCACCTCTTTCACTCTAAGCTCTCTCTCTCTCTCACTCTCTCTCTCTCTCTCTCTCTCTCTCTCATCATATCGCCTTAAAAGATTGAGCAGCAAAGCCTTAGGCAGACGGGGAAAAACAGAAAGAGCGAGCGTTTGATAACACTCAAAATTCCCTTCCATCTTCCTCTGAAAAATGTTGCAGCCTGAGGTAAAGAAAAAAAAAATTCTAGAGAACTCTCATAACCTCGTCAGTACAAGAGATGCCCAGCCGTACACAGTTATGTTCGCCAAGTGTGTTCGGTTTGGGGTGTGTGTGTGTGTGTGTGTGTGTGTGTGTGTGTGTGTGTGTGTGTGTGTGTGTGTGTGTGTGTGTGTGTGTGTCCATGACGTTTGCCTGCGTTAAGTTTCTTTTCGACAAGTCCACGTGTAACCATCTTACCCAAACATAACTTGATTTAATCCGAGCTAACCAGTTCTAACCTAACCTAACCTAACCAAGATCCTCCGAGAATTAGTTAAAAAAAAAAAAAAAAAAAAAAAAAAAAAAAAAAAAACATAGCCTTAAACCAGACAGACGCACTTGGAGATTATACCCCTGGCCCCTCTCCTGTACCCACGCCGTTGCAACTCCTCTGTGGGCAATTGCACAAAACTGGCTCCCTTAATTTCGACTTAAATATTCGCGTTAGGGAAAGCGGATAGCATCGTTAGCGCTGAGGACTGGGTTATGTGGGGAACACGGTTGGGTCTGGCCTTTTCTCTGGCCCTTCTATCCCTTGCCCTGCTCTGCCCTGCCCTGCTTTCCCCTGTCCTGCTATACCCTGTCCTGCTCTACCCTGCCCTGCTTTCCCCTGTCCTGCTCTGCCCTGCCCTGCCCTGCTTTCCCCTGCTCTTCTATCTACTGTCCTGCTCTGCTCTGCCCTGCTTTCCCCTGTCCTGCTCTGCCCTGTCTTGCTATCCCCTGTCCTGCTCTGCTACGGTGCCTCCTTCCCTGCCCTGTATATTATCCTTTTCCCTGCTCTGGTACCTCCTTCCCTTCCCTGCCCTGCCATACCCTTTCTAATACTTTTACACATTCCTTCTGTACGGTATTAGTCTTCTCGTTTATCGACCACATGCCTATTGCAGTATTAAGTAATATAATTCGGCTGCCAACTCGCAATACCATCAATACAGTTATACAGAGAAATAATTTTTATAGTATACTCTGACAAATGATTAAGACGAATATATACAAACATGGGGGAAAACCTCGCACTCCATCTATTTACACTCATTCAACTCCTACAGAACACGAGAACACTTGATTTAACATTACTCTAACAAACGCCATACTACACAGAGATTACATACGTTGAGGATTCTTCACATAAAGAAACTTGATGCCTAGAGTAGTAAAACTTCTCCCTGGTGCTTCAAAAATGTCCAAGTGTGTAAGTTCATGTGTATGTGTGTGTGTGTTGTGTGTGTATATGTGTGTGTGTGTGTTGTGTGTGTATATGTGTGTGTGTTGTGTGTGTATGAGTGTGTGTGTTGTGTGTGTATACGTGTGTGTGTTGTATGTGTATACGTGTGTGTGTTGTGTGTGTATACGTGTGTGTGTTGTGTGTGTATACGTGTGTGTGTGCTTTAGTGTAGGCAATGTGTATGTAGCAAGCTTATCCCACGCTGCCTCACTGACTGCTGTGTGTACATCTGATCAGCGGCGCCGATGTTTTGTTTAACCAACCTACTCACATCCTTCCTTCCTTCCTTCCTTCCTTCCTAACCCTCCATCCCCCTTGCTCAAAAACCATCCACCTCTCCCTCCCCAACCCTTCTTCCTCTCTAAACCCTCTCCCTTCCAAAATCTCCATCCCCATTACTACCTAACACTCTATAATCTCATTCCTCCATAACCCTCCATGCACTCTCCTTCCTTCTCCATAACCCTCCATCCCCTAATCCTCCATAACCCTCCAGCCCCCTTCCTTATCCACAACCCTCCACCCCCCCATTCCTCACTTGCCCTCCACCCCCCTTCTTCCCTAACCTTCCTCCCTTACCCTCCACCTCCCTCCCTTACCCTCCACCCCCCTTACCCTCCACCCCCCTTCTTCCCTAACCCTCCAATTCTCCCTTACCCTCCAACCACCCCCTTGCTCAAAAATCATGGGCTCTCTTCGGGTTTACACTGATCAAAGGGGTTTCCAGTGCTTGCTAAAAAGGCTGGAAACCACTGACTGATCTGGGGTGTATATGCAAGGGTTCTGGCCCTGATTACTGACTGGATGGGGGGCTCCTGCTGCTAACATATCCTACTCTGGCTTACTGACTCACCCTCTGTGTTTATTCCCTCAGATGGGTTAGATTCGATTCGCTACCCCCTCCCCCCCACACACACATAACATAATGAACAAGTAGCTACTCATATTATGGTCGGTCCTGCACCTTCTCTTGTTTTCTCTCTGACACACACACACGCACGGGTACACACACACAGACGCACTCGATCACATTCGCTCACTTTCCACACCTACAAATACACACAGACATTCTCTCTCTCTCTCTCTCTCTCTCTCTCTCTCTCTCTCTCTCTCTCTCTCTCTCTCTCTCTCTCTCTCTCTCTCTCTCTCTCTCTCCTACTTCCGTCTTCTGCCCTAGTTGCCTGTGTTCTGGGCAGGTAGGCAGGTTCATATCTCATCAAAATTCCTCGTTCCTATTTTTGTTCCCGTGATGTTCTTTTTCTTGGCCAACATTGTGAGTTTTTTGTTTTTGTTTTTTTCAGGAATACACTTTCCGGCCAGTCGCTCTTCTTTCCCGTTGACCCTGCTCCTCCATCCCCCCCCCCCCCCATGAACCACCTCCCCCCCCCCGCCCCGCCCCGCCAGCTGTTTCACGCGTATACCCCCAGAGTGCCGCCCCCTCCCCCCCCCTTTGCCCCTGTTGTTTCTGTCTCTCCAGCCCATTTTGTTGATCTTTGACACCTCCTTCAACCCCCTACCAGCTCTTATTACCCCCCCACACCCCCCCACCCTCTTTCTCAACCCCCTACCAGCCAGTATGAGCCCCTCCCTCCCTCTTACCGGTCCTTATAAGCCCCTTACATTCCTCAACCCCCTACCAGCCCCTATTAACCCCCTCCTCAACCCCCTACCAGCCCCTATTAACCCCCTACCAGCCCCTATTAACCCCCTCCTCAACCCCCTACCAGCCCCTATTAACCCCCTCCTCAACCCCCTACCCAGCCCCTATTAAACCCCTCCTCAACCCCCTACCAGTCCCTATTAAACCCCTCCTCAACCCCCTACCCAGCCCCTATTAACCCCCTACCAGCCCCTATTAGCCCCCTCCTCAACCCCCTACCAGCCCCTATTAACCCCCTACCAGCCCCTATTAGCCCCCTCCTCAACCCCATCTACCCTTACTAACCAACTATATCAGCAAATCCGCTCAATCTTGCCATCCTATCCATACCCGCCCTCCCCTATCCATACCCGCCCCCCCCCCCCCATCACAGTACACTCCACTCCACCTCAGACTAGCCCCACCCAACCCCACTCCACCCCCCCACCCCAGTCAGCCCGATTTCTTGTTTCTACCACTTTTTTTCCACTTCCGTAACGAACACCATTTTTGTTCCACATAAAATTCTTATTCTCCATTCAAAAATACATGAGTTTTTATTCTCTCTCTCTCTCTCTCTCTCTCTCTCTCTCTCTCTCTCTCTCTCTCTCATTCAGTTCTCCTTTTGAATTTCTCCCTCCATTTTGCTTCCCGTGCACAGAATTATTTTTGTCATCAGATTCCTTCCATGTCAATTTTATCCCGTGTCGACTGTCCTTAATTCTCTTTTGTGTCCCTCTCTCTTCACAACGGGGCCAGAATCAGACGCTCTCTTTCTATAGTTTTATGTCCGTCTCTTCTGTGTGTGTGTGTGTGTGTGTGTGTGTGTGTGTGTGTGTGTGTGTGTGTGTGTGTGTGTGTGTGTGTGTGTGTGTGTGTGTGTGTGTGTGTGTTGATCCTGCTTCCCTATTCTACCCTGGTCTGCAACATTTATCATTCCGTGCTGTCTCCATAGTGCAGGGCTCCTCTCGACACTCTCTCCAATACTGACTCCATAAATTATTTCACATTCTCTACCTAGCTTCCCTGTCTGTCTGTCTGTCTGTCCCTCCCTTCCTTCCTTTCTCCCTTCTCTTGCCCTGTCTGTCTGTCTGTCTGTCCCTCCCTTCCTTCCTTTCTCCCTTCTCTTGCCCTGTCTGTCTGTCTGTCCTCCCTTCCTTCCTTTCTCCCTTCTCTTGCCCTGTCTGTCTGTCTGTCCCTCCCTTCCTTCCTTTCTCCCTTCTCTTGCCCTGTATGTCTGTCTGTCTGTCCCTCCCTTCCTTCCTTTCTCCCTTCTCTTGCCCTGTCTGTCTGTCCCTCCCTTCCTTCCTTTCTCCCTTCTCTTGCCCTGTCTGTCTGTCCCTCCCTTCCTTCCTTTCTCCCTTCTCTTGCCCTGTCTGTCTGTCTGTCCCTCCCTTCCTTTCTTTCTCCCTTCTCTTGCCCTGTCTGTCTGCATGACCACGCCTCGCCTCCCTTCCCATCCCATGCATGCACTTCCTGAGACCTGCTTCATCCCTCCCATTCTCATTCTACCTCTCACTTTCCTCTTTTCCTTTCTAATTTCCACCTCTCCCGTCCCACTCCCTGACCTTCACATTCCCACTCCTTTTAACCATGCATCTACCTCTCTCTTCCCTCTTCCTGACCTTCTGCATCCCTCCCATTCTCATTCCCAGACCTTCTACCGTCGCACCAAAGAGGGGATAAAATTTAATGCCACGACTGTACATCCCTCTCTGAAATGCTACCTCCATGGCTGGCACTCCTGTTTACACCCTCAATTCTTCACTGTTATGTAATACTTTGTACTCTTATACATATATACTTGTGTACTCTGGATGTTTGGACTCGTGTGTGTGTGTGTGTGTGTGTGTGTGTGTGTGTGTGTACTGTACCGTCACAATGTAAACAAAATAATTACTGTAATCCTGCCTAAGCGTTTCTACTTTCATTTGTGTTATATTTTGTACCTACGGAGCCTGGCTGGTTCATTGGTTAGTTGGTTGTATAGCCTATAGTTAGTTAGTTGGGTGCTTGGTAGTATAGTTAGTTAGTTAGTTAGTTAGTTAGTTAGTCAGTCAGTTAGTTAGTTAGTTAGTTAGTTGGTTGGTTGGTAGTTTAGTTAGTTAGTTGGTTGGTTGCATAGTTAGTTAGTTAGTTGGTTGTATAGTTAGTTGGTTGTATAGTTAGTGAGTTATTTAGTTAGTTAGTTAGTTAGTTAGCTGCTTTAAATAACAACACTGAACTGGTAATTTGTGTCGTACGTGTGTTGGTGAGTTGTAGTCGTACGTGTTTACAAAGTATTTAAATATATATAATACGTGGGGTCTCTCTCTCTCTCTCTCTCTCTCTCTCTCTCTCTCTCTCTCTCTCTCTCTCTCTCTCTCTCTCTCTCTCTCTCTCTCTCTCTCTCTCTCTCACACACACACGGGTTCTCCTTGCCCTGACTCACTTCCTCTTAAGGCTCCTGTGATCATTTACGAGTACTGAAGCCTTCTTATTTATCCTAACTCTGCCACGAAACTAACTCCTTCGATATAGGCCGTGTTTTGAGTCAACGTTTTAAAGAAAGAATCTATAACCTCCATTTTTCAAGACTACATCACAGGGTCTCTATATTGAGGGAAAAGTATAGTAGTGGTGATAAATCTGGAGTAACTGATATCTCCACCAAACTATTCCAAGCAACAGGCCATCATTAGTTTTGTTATTTTGGTCCTGTTTCCTGGTATATTTAGGAGGAATCAAGGCGCTCTATATATAGTGTACCAAAAGTATACTATCCCCGTCATCACTACTAGCCTCTCTAACTCATACAGCATGCTACTCACACACACACACAACGCTTACAAAGTTGTTAGGTTAATTGTATACCGTGCATGCGATTATGTTTGTACCTATATGTGGTCTGACGCTCCAGCACTCCTGTTCAGAGAGAGAGAGAGAGAGAGAGAGAGAGAGAGAGAGAGAGAGAGAGAGAGAGAGAGAGAGAGAGAGAGAGAGAGAGAGAGAGAGAGAGAGAGAGAGAGAGAGAGAGAGAGAGAGAGAGAGAGAGAGAGAGAGAGAGAGAGAGAGTGTGTGTGTGTGTGTGTGTGTGTGTTATGACAGTAATTCTCAAACGCTCATTCACTAATTTAGTCCCCAACACACACAAACGTACACACACATGCACTCGCACTCACTCACTCACTCACTCTCACTCACTCTTTCCTTTGACGTTTGATATCCACAAGGCACTGTTCTACTTTTCCAGTATAAGACATTTTACCTGCGTGTTTGCGTGTGTGTGTGTGTGCCGGGAGAGCATGCATCTATTTAAGCTAAGCAGGTAACTGTGTATTTACTGGTGTTTAAATTTCTGTCTTTTTGTTAAGGTTTTTGCTGCGCGCGCATATGTGTGTGTGTGTGTGTGTGTGTGTGTGTGTGTGTGTGTGTGTGTGTGTGTGTGTGTGTGTGTGTGTAGGGAATATCATTAGTGTGAAATTCGAAAGTTAACCGACGCATGCATAGTCAATCATAAAATAAAGACACCCCCCCCCCCCCCCAGGCAAGACACCTTTAACTCGTGTGATATCGGTTCTGGTAACATTGTACCTGACGTCAGAAGTGGTGGTGGTGTGGGAGGTGTTTGGAGGAAGACTGGTGGTTTGCTCGAATCATTATCCCAACTCATTGCTTCGTCTCATCTACCGTAAGTTAGTTCCAAGTGAGTCGAGCAGATCAACTTCATCTCTCAAGTGCCATCACTGACGCCACGAACACTATTGCCAGAACCGATGTCACACGTATTAGAAGGTGACTGGCCTGGGGGAAGGAGGGGGGGGGGGTAATTTTTATGAGTGACGAAACAGCCAACAAGTGTTCCTGTGTGTGTGTGTTTGTGTGTGCCAGCGAAGAGCGGGGGGAGGGGGGGGGGGGTTGGCACATTGTATATTCACGCTCTGAGGGATGCCTTTCAACTTCAACAACAACAACAACAACAACAACACTGCTAACAACAATGGCAGGCAGCATCATATCCACCAGCAGCAGTATACAAAACAGCACAACTACAACATAAAATCCACCACTAATTATAACAACACACTTTACACGCTTGAGGAACTTCAACAACAACAACAACAACACACTTTACACAAGCATCTAACATCAAGAACGAATATCCATAACAAAATTAACATTAACACGACTCACACCACAGCAACAACAACAAAAGAAGATCAACGACGAGAATAACAACAACAAACGAACCATGCACCTCCAAACAAACAAACAAACAAACAGTCATCACAATTCTAAATGTCGCCATCACTACTGGAAAAACAACAACAATAGTGACACCAACAAAACAATAACAACAAACATTCCTAATCATAATAAGCATTAGGTTATATATACATTTAGCTGCTACAACCACTATCGACGGGAACTGCTCTATATCAAAACACCCACGACCATCACCACCACCAAAACAATCATAAGGACAACAACACAACCATCACCACTACCACAAACAACAACAACAACTACCACAAAAACAGATACAAAATCACAACCACTACTATCACAACTACCACCACCACCAACACCTCAAAAATCATGACACTACCACCACAACCACCACCAAACACAACCACAACAACAAGTCAACCACCACAACCACCACCACCAAACACAACCACAACCACAAGTCAACCACCACCACCACCAAACACAACCACAACCACAAGTCAACCACCACAACCACCACCACCAAACACAACCACAACCACAAGTCAACCACCAACACCACCACCACCAAACACAACCACAACCACAAGTCAACCACCAACACCACCACCACCACCTCAGCCACAACACACCAACAAAGTTCAATAACAACAGCAACAACAACAACAACAACATGGCTGCGGCGACTTAATTACCCTGTGGAGTGCGTGTCCTGAGGGGGTGTTCGACCCAAACCCTGGCTGCCAACAAGGTCCCGTGGCTCTTGACAAGGACCAATGCATACAAACCCACCCAGGCCATCACAAGTCTAGTCTAGTCTGGTCTGGTTTAGTTGCCCTCACTCCAGCCACATGACGACGAGACGATTTCTGGGACAATATATTGGTTAGCTCTGTAGGAGGCTATGTGTGATCTGAAGCCACGTCCTATATTTATTTATTTATCTATTTGGTTGGGGTGGGTGGTATTCTCAGTAATATTAGACTGAGTATACACATCACAAGTCTTGTTGATTTGCCCTCCATATGACAACGAGCCTACCACTGGGACAGTAATGATTTGCTCTGTGGGAGTTGTATGTTCGATCGAAGGCCACTTACTAAACATTTATTCGAGGATAGTCTATTTCAGTAACATTCATCTGCTTAATTAAACCCATTACAAGTTTTGTTTAATTGTCCTTCATATAACAACTAGGGCTGATTGAGGATAAAAGATCACCCTAGGCCTGAAAGACCATGTACGTACAGTATGACGAGGGAGAAGGTGATATAGAGGTGGACACCGTAATAGGAACACTTAAAATTATTACTACTGCAGACTACCATCATAGAATGTTAACTTTACCTTTAATTATTCTCGTTCTCTTTATACCTACATCCATTTCGTCCAATTTCCTCTCTCTCTCTCTCTCTCTCTCTCTCTCTCCTATTCCTTTTTTTCGTATTCATCATCTCTTTACACTCCTCCCAGTCCAATGCTATTTTCTGCCGGCACTGCACCCCAGGCCTATTACCTTCTCCCCTTCCTTCCTCCTTCCCTCCATCTCCTCCTGTGTGCTGCCTCCCTCTTTTTCCTTCATTTCCCTCTTCCATTTGTCTCTTCCATTCCCCCTTCGATCCTTCTCTTTCCTTTATTTTCCTTGCCCATTTTATTCTTCCATCCTCCTAACCTCATTCTTCATTCACTCTCCCCTAATTTTCCCCCCTCGTTTCCTTCATTCGCACATCCCTCATATTATCATCATTCCTCTCAATCCTTTCCATTTTCGTCCATTCATCTCTAATTCCCTCTCCTTCCTCCGTTGCCCAACCTCCCTCTTACTGTTTCCTCTCTTCTCCACCTCTCCTTCTTTCTCCTCCATCCCAAGCCCATCCCACCTCCCTTTCCATTTTCTCTACCTTTCCTCTTTCACCTAAATACCCTTCTCCCACCCTCCCTCCCTCTTACGCTCTCCCTCCTTTCCTTCACTCAACTTACCTCTCTCTCTCTCTCTCCCTCCCTCCCTCGGGGCTTCTCCTCTCTCTTGCCTTTAATTAAGCGGAATATTTCATTTTGTGGTGAGTGGGAGGGACGAGTGGTAAGGTTGAGAGAGAGAGAGAGAGAGAGAGAGAGAGAGAGAGAGAGAGAGAGAGAGAGAGTAGTAGAGAGTTAAGAGTTTAGTGGATATGGGAGGAGTAGGAAGAGAGGAATGGCAAAGGGTAGGAAGGAGAGGTATAGATGAGGGAAGAGTAGAGGCTGGGGGAGGGTAGACGGTTAAGTAAAAGAAGGAGGGAGGGAGGGAGGGAGCACAGTATATAATGAAAATGGGGTAACCAATTCACAACATACACATTTATCTATATACGGTACTCTGTTATCATTATCCCTTTCCTCCATACCCTTGAGAGAGAGAGAGAGAGAGAGAGAGAGAGAGAGAGAGAGAGAGAGAGAGAGAGAGAGAGAGAGACTAGGCCACATGGAAAGTACGGTACACACTCACTCAATTTACTCTTCTTTTTATTTCATACGTTTTAATATAATTAGGCGTGCGTCCTTTAGCCACCCGCAGTGTTATCATTGTGGTTCCCAGCCCCGACCCTTCAACTTTTTTTAATATTCACTGGTAGAATTTGTTTGTTTCTCTTTTCTTTTGCAGCCTTTACACTCAAGGGAACGATGCCGCTGAAAGCCATGAAGTTAAGGGATATTCATGGTTAATAAATGAAGTCGTGATAATAATACAAAGGGAAAACAAGAGTATTAATCTATTTAAAAAAAATAGAACAGAGACAATTGCGTATTTTTTTCACTGGCTGTTTGGTAAAGTATCTGTGATCAAAATTATTCGTTTTCTCAAATTTACTCCTCAGAGAAAACTGAATTTTATCGTAAACAATGGCATTCCTATCAGTAATCTAAAATTAATTAATCCTGTCATTCCATCGTGTTGTTGCTCAGACCCGATGTCCGTTTTCATTAACTTTTGTGCTTGTTTTGTGAAAGGTAAATAAAAAGTCAATAATAATGATAACCATCTTTCTTATCCTTAGGTGGTACGGACACGATTTTAATATCTGAATGCACACCTACGAGGTTTAAACAAAAAAATCCTGTTCAAATCTATGAAGGGAATCTCAATCCGTGTACGCCCACTTCTTTTCGTTCCAACAAAGAACTCTAGGTAATTATCCAGTATATTGCCGTATAAATATATTAACCGGGGTGTAGAAAACGTTTATATTACATGAAAAACAAGTATTATTCAATAGAACGAACCACAAAGGTCAATTTTCTACCCTATCATTGTTGAACCCCCTGGGTAGTGGACTACGAATACCTCCCCAGTATCCCTGCTTGTCATATAAGGCGACTAAATGGGGTTTGCACATCTACAACTGTCCCTTATTTGGTAATATTCAAGCGTTTGTCCATAATGTCTTTTCGACTCGAGATTTTCAGAATGCAATGTGTTATAGTGTGATTTTAACGAATCTGTTGTTCACATCCATCACAAATGAGTGTATTTGGAGATATCTCCCCCTATCCCCCCACCCAATCTCCGAAACATTAATTAATTTTCGCCAGATATGAACTACAGATTTTCTGACAAACACTATAACGCATTAAATAGAATTAGGTAGACCTCACCTGACCTAACCTAACCTAATCAGGACCGCGGCAAACTACTGGGACCTAACCGGGGTAGACGACTGGGGGCTAACCTTAGCAGTCTACCGGGTCGATGTAAACACTCGGTGGCCATCTTGAATTGGTATTACGATACCTATTTATTCGAGAGTGGCGGTAAATACAGGCCTTATTACACGTGGGACAGTTCACTGACGTCAGTTATACTCGGTGGACACGTTAAAAGTCTAAATTGGCATCGTTATTCTCAAAACAGCAATGAAGAATACGTTCGGGGACAGACTGACACTGTACAAAGGAAAGCCATTGTATTAAGCACACTGATTGGCTGTTGAAATTGAGGCGCATTAATCAAGCACGGTGATTGGCTGTCCACACCTATATGGTCGCTGTACACACCGCAGATTAAGGAAAATTGAATCAATTACGGGTAGTTGTATTACGAAAGCTATGCATTTGCTACCAAAACGACCTTTTGTGCTTACTGTCCCACCTCTCACTCACCTTCTTTCTCGGGCGCCATATGACCTCTGTTGTGGCGCCTAAATTCAATCAGTCATCACCACCACCACTGTATGATCACAAAATTCCATATTAAACTTACAAATCCTCCGTGTACACACATTTATATCACTTGGACTCTTTCCTGATAAAGCATGTATACTCACCTCATGTGCCCTCGGGTTATCGTTGCCTGGATACACGGTTATTACCAAATAATTATTGAAAACCGCACCACACGTGTCGAACTGTCAAATGAACGTCAATGCTAGTGTCAGCTTATCACATCCTCGTTTTGGTTGGTCACTATCACTTACTTGTAAGTTTTTCCTTTGATGTTGAAGTCGAATGCCTTATAATTTTTTTATGATGTCTATTATTCATATTCAAAGAGCAAGTAATAATCACCCAACACGATAAAAGCACAACAACAAAAATAATAATAATAATAATTAGCTTGACTGCTCGATACACCGAAGTGCAAAAAGGTCGAGATGGACCATCGTTATGTGATGGGTTGATGTGATGCTACAAGCAAAGCAATTTGTCACTTCGGTCTAATGATGCATAAACTTGTACCAGATTAATAATCTCATCCTTTGCTCTTTAGAGGTTCGGATCACATGAAAAATTACCTCCCCTCCCCTGCCCCCAACCCCCTGAACTATTTTCCTCTATGCTTCGTTCACTGTGAAAACCCTCGTCTCCAACAATATTTCAAAATACAGAATATGAGGATTAAAAGTCAAGTTTGGTTAAATCAAACCAGACTATGTGTGGTGAAGGGAAGAGTCTGTAAAGGGGAAGAAAAAAAAAAAAAAGACAGCAAGGCCAGAAAGACCTTGTATCACTCGGAAGGAGACAAGTATTTAGATTTGAGGATGAAAGACCTCCCTAAGCCTGGGAGATCATGTAGGACGAAGGTGATAGAGGTGGACCAGCACGAAATAATGAAAGGATAGTGAAAGAGAAAAAAGGTAATGGCTTGGGTCCAAAGTGGCGCTATAACCCTTCAAGTATTGCTCACATCTTTGCATGCAATAGCCTACACCCCTAAGGAGAGATTGTAAAAGACTCCCCACTAAAAATAATAACTAAATCAATAGCTAAAGAAACTTAAATATATTTATTATCTTTGCACAAAAAGCTGCTGTACAGTACTAAATAGTTTGTTTTCTTGGCGGCAGGTTGAAGGAAAAACATTCACCACTTGTATGTTTATGTGCTGGGAGATACAAAAATATTTATGACTAATGTATTCACAGATTCTGTATATGGCAAAAGATATACAATTATTCACATACCATACTGTATATATACTTTATACAAGAGCCTGGATCTGGAATATACTCTAGCAGAAAATGTGACTGATGTGGCTATTTTTCTTGATTAATCTGATTAATCTACAAAACAATCAGAACACAAATACTGTACATCAAATAAACAATCCATACTTCATATGCAAAACTTAATACTGTACCAAGGTATTTAACAAGGTATTTTTCTCTGGCAAACCCAAAATGATATTACTAGCTCCGCATTAAAAACTACTGTTTATCAAATAACTCTTAACATCAGGGATACTGAAATTTGTACAATATTCCCGGAGTAATGCCAGACATTGTAAAATATCAAAAGAAAGCCCATCATCCATAGCTTAAAATTCCATCACTGTCATATACAATACTGTACAGTATATGACAATGACTCGTCACATTATATCACACTCTTAAAGAGGAAAATCATTCTTGATGCAGTAAATATTTTACATCTTAAATAACTACTGTATATAAATTACATTATATATCTGTACTGTACAATAATTTGTAATTCAATAAACCTATTCACGTTCATAATTCGAGTGCATTGCTTCTACTCTTCTTGGTACTACATGTCACTGATGTTTCTGAACTATTAACTATGCAGTTGATAAATACACTAAGAAACATTCTGAATAACAAAAGACTAAACTGTAGTGGCTCAACGTTACCAGCTTAAATATTTAGGAACCCGGCCATCTGTGTTATATAGTCATTCCTGTCTGGCATCAGTGACATGGATATGGATGAGGGCACAACAGTCTAGAATTGGTGCAGTAGAAATGAGCTACTTGAGCAGAGCATGTGTCTTGACGAGATAAGATGGGGAGAGTAATGATAGCTGTGTATGAGAGATGAGGTTTGGGTGTGAAGGCAATTGGTGTTGAGTGTGAGGTGATCAATTGGGTGAAATGAAATAGACTGATATGGCTTGAACACATGACGAAAATATAAAATGGGGAGTTTAAAAAGACAGTGTATGGGAATGAACTTTAGGGGCCTGCTGTGAAGGGCAGATCACCAGTGAGATGGGCAAACAGGGTGGAAGAGTGTGTGAGGGCTTGACCAAGCAAGGTGGTGGTGTTGGAATGGGAGGATAACTGAAGACTCTTCGGCTGTGGCCATCCCTTGAGGGAGTTCCAGAGGAAGCGAGGCATCAGTATAGAGATAGGCAGTATCAATAATGAATAATATCCTATGCTTAAAGTTGGAGAAATCTATAACAGTAATTTTAATCTGCCTCAACCTATTTCCACCCACAGTTGTATCTTACATTTCAACCTTCATACAACAGACACATTATTCAACCACAATCACTCACACTGAAGGATCAACTGAATTACTCTGTTCGTCTACCTTTGCAAATTTATCTGAATACAGTTCTGTACTGTATTCTATATGAACACAATGGAAAACAGTCTTTTCTCTAACAAAATATATGATTAATATAATTTTTAGGTGAATGTGGACAGAAAGATCCCTGATTTAGCAACCTAACAGAGAAGTAAATATTGCAGTCTATCTACGCTGAAATATATCATCAGAATCAGCTTTGGGTAAATATACTGAGCTAACCATTGAACACATGTATAGAGGTATGACTGGAAAAGTACTGGTTAAGTACACTGGTATATTAAAAAAGTACTGGTATATAAATTAAAGAACAATATACAGTATATATATTACATAAAATAATAAAATATTAACATTTAAAATAAGCAGATAATGTAAGAAAATAGTGAACTTCTGTCTGTACACACTATGGTGGGGACATAATAATACTAACAACATTCAACTGATGAAGCCTAACTTCTGATCACCTTCCAACCCCAGATCAGATCTTACTATGCAAGGTAAGTACTTCCCAATTCTAAAGGAGTTAAGAATATGAAGGATACAAAGAAGCTACAATATTTTTAACACATGTAAACAGACACACTCTTACTATAATTATCATATGCATCTTACCTCTTCACAGCACTTCTTTCAATACCACTAATGAGCCAGTGTTTGGGCGTACTTTGTTGTAGTGAACTCAACTCCGACAGAGAGATATAAAAATATTAATTGGCAGACCTCACGATACTGCATTGTATTTTCAGTGTACTGTATATTTAGAAACAAATGACAATAGAAGAATATGTTATTCAGTACCATGAACACAATATAACAGAGAGAGCACAATGTTAAATATGACACAACTCTGAGTTCGCCTCCTGAGTAGTGACCTTCACTGTCAATAAATTATTATTATATATATATATACAGTACACAGTATTTATAGTACAGGACCTGAAAAAAATTAAACTAAAATCTAATGAACAGGAGAACTACCCACTGTGAAGTATTCTGTAAATAAACCTTTCATGCATAACTAAGCAATTGGAGAATTATCATCTAGATCTCTAATACCTTCATTCCATAACATATTCATCCTGGACACAACAGGCAAATGACTTTTAACTTCTCCCCATTCAGCAATTAGGAAGATTGGTAGCCTGAAGAATGGACATGAAGCTAACTTTTTACAGTCCACTGGATTGATGTCAACATAAACTGGTGCTAATAGAGTTAATACTGTAACAACACCTTCATTCATCATAAAGTAGTGTAAGCTGTTCATTATTATGATGATTAGTCCTGGTATTACAACAGCAAGGCACATGATATCACAGGTGCATTTATTCTAAAAATGTGTGAGCTTAGAATTGCACTAACTAAACAAGGGCAACACTTTGCTTATTAATTATTACTCATCATCCAAACCACACATATAACCAATCCTGTTACCCACACCAAGTGTAAGAAAGTGAGGAATGGATATGGATGAAGCAAGAGAACCTGTGCTTGATAAAAACTAGTGGAAGTGATTTATAAATAGAAGTGCATGTTAAAGTTAACAATCCAGTGCTAACATGACAGTTTACAAGATGATTCCTTGTACCATGAGCAAATGAAGCAACACTATTCTACATACAATAATACTTGTAGGGAGGGAGCTGATGACCTAGTAAGACTGAAAGAGGATATCAATGTGAGTGTACCCCGTTTCACTGGGTATTCTATCTTCCATTCTACTCCTTTGTTTCTCATTTGTTTCTTCTTTATTTTTATTTTTATCCTGGAATTGAGCTCTAAACTCCATAGGAAGTGCTAAGTGGAGTCTTTATGATGCTGATGTGTATACAGTATTTTACAAATACAGCCACTTTCCTACTTCAAATTTCCAAAGCCAAACCAAATCAAACTCAGTAGGCTACCCCACAGGTATAGTAAGCATGACATGGGGCTACAAACCATAAATACACAAACACATAGTAAGCCTCTTATATCTGGTACTCATCATAAAACTTACAGAACACATAAATACTCGACCTTCTGTATCTCGAGAATGGGTTTGGGTTTTATACCTGCGAGTCATTTATTAGCTGGAGTGTATCATAAGCAGACTGTAGAAATATATTATCATTATTTGAGGAGAAGCATTTACTGATAATGCTTTGTCCCTGTAAGCTTCAGAAACAATGTCAAAACTTTAGCAGTACGTGTTTCATATTTTTTATAGTACGGTATTTGCATATACTTTAAGTCCTTTAAGGATTGATGAAATGGCTCCATTCACCAGGACTAAATGAAGGGACTTACACAGTGGACACAAACACTTGTAAAGGGGAGTAGAGAATTTTGTGGGCTTGAAAGGGGGAATGAATATGAATGTAACCCATTTCACTGGGTACACTATTCTGTTCCTCTCTTTTATTTCTAATTTCATTTTTCCATCCTGGCCCTGGAGCTACCCACGCCTTGAAAAAGGGAGATGGGAAACTGATGATGATGATGATGATGATGATGATGATGATGATGATGATGATGATGATGAACCTCACCTTTTACCTTCCTGATTTTTCTGAATTTCATCTGTACGGTATCTGGCTTATATGGCTTCCTCTAACATCACATACTTTAAAACCATCAGCAACCATTTTGCTGATAATATTAAATAACTTCTTCCATAGTTTAAAAAGAAATCATACGCTAGACCTCTTCATGATATAGTTGTGATGTATCGTCTGGGGTGGGGTTGACCTTATCGACGGAAGTCCTGCGATATTCCTCCCTCACCAGCACCATCATCACCACTACCACCAGACCCTGCACTGCCAGCAAGTAGTCCATCCACAGAACACCTGCACAAATACAGTACAATATATGGATTATGTCCCCAACTTTTACAATGTACTGGGTCTATCTGTGGCCATAATATTTGGGATGAAGGCATTTGAATATGGATTTTTATGTTGTCACATTCTGGCAAATTAGAAGGGGAATTATTAAAGATACCTCTACTGCTGAAAGAGCAAGTACCTTGAGTAAGAACCTTGTGAATGTGAGGGTAATGAGTCAGAAAAAATAAGACAGCATATAGAAGTGGCATCTTGGAGAGTTCTGCATGTGTGAGTACAGTACAGGTAAATGCAAAGAAGAGATTTAAGGCCAGGAAAAAAATCTGTGAATAACTGAGCTGTGTAGTACAATGTAATGTTACTTCTTTATTAAATTCAAGTACACTCAAAGTGACTGATCTGAAAAGTGTAACCTACAATTGTACATGGCTGAACTCTGAGATGTATATCATCATACATGGCAGATCTCTGTTATGAAACTTTCGATAGATGGCTGAACTCTCAAGGTATAATCTATATGACTGACCATTGACGAGTCCTGTCTGGATGGTAAGCAGGAAGATGGCAGCGACCACATTCCAGCACATTGCGAGGAAGGCCCCCACCACCCCCTCCGTCACCGGATAGGCCAGTTCCACTGCCAACTCGAAGAAGAGAGGGGAGCACGCATAGTTGAATGATGCCCCAATGATGAGGCTGATGAAGAGCTGGGCTGGAAAGGGAGTTGATAATAATATATGGCATATCAAGAAGAACAAGTGTTTGGTGGGGATAGGGCAGTCTGTTTGTGGCTGCTCCACTTGGGATTTAGAGTGCATAATAAATTTTCTGGCCAAGTATGCAGGAAAAGCTAAGATAATTACTAGCATTTCATCAATATCCAACAAATGCAGAGTCAGTACATGAGTATATTCTTAGGTATACTGTACACAAATATGCTCTTAAAAAAAAAAAACTCTTCCTGAAATTTAAAATATTGACAAAAGTTATACGATACTTTAATAAAAATACATAACATTATCTTTTATAGCACAAATTATTAATACAGTACAACCAAAGCAAGACCTCTACAAATACAGGATATAAATGTCTTGGGTATCCATTTAATTAATATTCCATATGGATTCAATGATCTTGGTTCTTTTTAGGGCTGTGCAAGTTAAAAAAATTCATTTTTGTTGCTGTACTAACACATACCAACAGCATCCAGTATATTTATCGAAAAATTATAGCTACAGTACAAATCAAGCACTCATACTTTTACTGAAAGGCAGACACCCATTCATGATGAAGAGAAACCATGTGAAGCCACAGGTGGCGATCACCATTAGGCCGATGATGGTCAGCTTGAGGTAGCCAAAGAGCCAGTCAGAGAAACGAGACACCAGAAGCGCCATTACCACACCACCCAAAGTCACATACACTCCCATATAGCTTGCTTCATTCTGTAACACAAAATTACTGTCAGTATTGATTGCCTACAAATTAATGTATTCAACTAGACTACTTCTTTCACTATTTCTATGGAAGTTAGCATAAGTATGTGTGTACATATGCATTTAATAACTATAATTGCTATATTCTATAGTCTGATCATTACATTACTGCACATGTAACAAGTAACTATACAATCCAGTTCTATTTGTTTGATGCTAAAAATCAACTATGTATGACTGAAATCAACCCCATGGAGACGAATTAGCTACTACACTTTTAAATACAATACACTGTACTGCTTCCATCATATGGAACAAATACTGCCTTTGAAAGGGGAAGAAAATCAAAACTACATCTCTATTTATCATATCTGGAAACCATAAAAGGTATCTGACTAATCAAAGCTTGTTTCCAGGAAGCTAGGATACATTCACTAGCCAAGCACTGATATAGATGATGCAGATAATGATATTGGCTCAGTAAAATTAGTTAGTTAGAATAAAAATTATAATATAACAAACAAGAAATGCTATGGAAGGAAGAGCACCTGGTCAATGAGGAGTTCGAGGTTGATGTCAAGGACACTGGACCAAGCCACATTGATGCCCAAAGTGATGCTGTACGGGATCACCAACATCCACAGGTTCTTGTTCCTGTATCATACAATATGTTAATACCACTGACACCTAAAGGTTCCTTGATATGTCACACAATACATCAACACCACAACCCACTACAACTTTGACAGAGTTGTATGGACTCACCCTAGGAGGTCACGGATGTCTTCTCCGAGGGGCCTGGGGTTCGCGTGGATGAAGGAGGTAAGGGATGGGGGCCGATTGGGACGCTCGGGAAAGTATGCCACTGTCCCGATTAAGAGAGAGATGCACACTCCTGCAGCTGGAGGTGGGGAAGAGAAAGAGAAAAAGTGAGCACAAGGGGTCGGAACTCCAGGGTTGGGAATCATTGATTTCCAGCTCTGTCCAAAAGGGAATGGAGGGTAGGGAAAGAGCTCTCACATTTGCAATTGTCTTCTCCTAAATAAGTAGTTGCATTGAGAAAGACAGACCACTCCTTTGGACAAGTCCTGCATATCAATGTTATTCCATGTAACTCACTGATCCACATGTAGTCAGAGATGTTCCTGCGTAGCCTCTCCACTTCATCATCATCAAAGTCAGGGCCGAAGGTGGAGTTGGAAATGTTGCTAGGCATCTGGACCAGTAAGGGACCAAGAAAGAATCCACCTGCATTGCCCAGCTGATTAAAGGTGCACCCAATTGCTGGCAAAGGAAAGGAAGCAATTGAGTCAAAGACAAGGAACTGAGACACATGACATTACTCATTATTACAGTATCATGAACATCAGTCAGTTAGGGAAGAATATACAGACTATGGCAACATGTGAGAAGTCCAAATGAGTGAGGGAATGAACAATACCTGTGGCAGTGGTGCGTTCATTTGGAGGAAACCAGCGGGAGGAGACGAGGGAGGGAGCAGCACCAATGATGATCCCAGCAAACCCATTGAGTACTGCCCCAATATGAGCCAGTCTGCACCAAGAGAATCAACATGATAATCAATAAATTAAGAAATAGTAATGATTCTTCTTACTTGCTTGCCCCAGGGAGACCCTTCAATAAATTTCTCTCAGATTACACAAGCAATGGATTTAAAAGGAGTTAACTAATTTCAGTACAAGATATGGATGCACTGATGGCACCAAATTTATTTAGTCTGAAAATCTCACAGAACATTTTATGTAAAAAGAAAACCACATATTCAACAAGTTCAATGCAAATATAAAAATACAGTAAATAATTAAATGGAATATTCGTAAGTACTAAAATATATTGTTTTCATTTTATGCTTAAGTATAAGATTACATATAAAATACAAAACCATCAGAGGGGAAAAGAAACATGTTACTGTGTAAAATATCCAGCAACTAGAAGCTCAGGTAATAGCTTTATGATGAAAAGCTGACGTCAATTTGCTACAACAAAAAACTATCAACGTACATTGTGAAGCTGTACTCTTCTGTGGTGAAGCATCTTACAGCAGTTCCCATCGCCATCATGAACACGGTCAATATCAAGGATATTCTGAGACCTGTGAAATTACATAATATTTTACTGCTGCAAATAATCCGGTGAAAATACAAGGAAAATAATATACAGCCATGGCTGAAAGTCCATGAGCAGGGGGTACAGCTATCTCTTGTATTTCTAAGAAAAAAAAAAATGCCAAAACAACATTACATACAAACATTTCGTTGAGCTGCAAGCTACCACAGTCAGAAGGGTGTGGAAACTTATCTTGTTCCAATTCGGCTGTGACTTTGCACCACCCCATGTTTATGGACTTCCAGCCATGTTGTACATACTGTACTGAACAATATGCTACGAGATGTGATACATTCACGTGAAAGCTACTGTAAAACTGGCATAATAAATAAGCTTCAATCTTCAATCCTACAAACATCATATATTTCCGGTTCCACTAAACCTTCATAGGCAAGTGGTTTTTAACAATATTATAACAGTCAGTACAAATAGAACTGGAAAGAAATTATGCTGTTAAATGTAGTTGTAGGGTGCACTAAAGTTCAGTAGCTTACCTTTGGTCTGGAGTAGTATAGTCATTGGTATAAGTCCTGTGAGCATAGTGATGGTACCCCACATGGAGAGCAATGCCACTTCACCGTTGTCCCAGTTGGGGTAAGCAACTTTCACAGATTCCACAATAGGACCCCAGGTGTTCCAGACTGCACACTAATACAGAAAAAATCAATTCAAGTACCTTGATAATTACCAAATGGAGTGTCATTTAGCTACCTAAAGATATGTAAAATTCTTCTTAAATAACAGAAAATTTTAGCCTAGGTAAACCAGCTTACTAATCTGGGATAGACATATCTTACTAGTGAAACATAGTATTTTCTTTTTAATTTACTGTATGCATTGTACAGCATTCCCTTTTCACTTTCTTAATGCATATGAAAGTGAATGCTTGCCTACAGTTGCTGTATATCTATGAATGGAATAACTGCAGGTTAAAGTACATGTACTGTACCTTGAAAAATACCCGACATGTTAATGTACAGAACTGACTAACACAAAAGACTGTCGTATTATACAATGTCAAAAACCCTCATTAAAATATTTGAAATTATATTTAAGGTGACTTAGATGCAAACTTGTGAGTGGCAGAAAACTATCAGTTGTAGCCATGATTAATTCTTTTGTAATAGAAATAGTCCACAGTAGACTCATTACCTGCATGAATCCAGTGCCAGCGAAAAGAAAAAGGATCCACCAACGCCTTTTGTAGACTTTCACCTCCACACTAGAGGTCATGGTAGGAGATTCTGAACGTCGGTCGGGGAGAACTGTAACCAACAACAGTGATGCACTACAGTATAAGAGAACAATACACGGCATAAACTATACTTGGAACTAAGATTATATTTTCAATTATCACTCCCAGCTGCTGAACTTCTTTAATTGTTTCCTTATCAAATAATAAATATGGAATGACCATGCCTTAAGCATAAAAGAACCTTTCGCTTAACAAACATAGTGTAAATTCAAAGCACAGGCATAATACATTATGTGGTAGCTAAAAGAACAACAAGGTTTCTTGATAACTATAGTAATTTTGACTCAAGCTTGTGTAGACTGACCACAGGCAATATTGTACAGGCAGTGAGTGAATAAAGTTGCCCCCCCCCCCCCAGGACGTATGAGTGAAGCTTCAACCAGACAATAGCAAGAATGATATTGGTAGGGGACACTTGCAATCAGCTCTAGAAAACCTAAATAATTAATAAAAGATAATATAAAAGAAAGTCATAATATTTTGACATACTAATATGGTGGCAGCACATTACCTTCAGCAGGCAAGAGTGCCTCAACATCATCTGGAGTAGACATCTTGAACACTTTAATGGAGGGATGATATTCTAGCTCTCACAACACTCTGAAAATTATTACATCCTTTAATATAACACAATACAGACCTAATACTGTACTAGTATATTAGTGAGGTACAGTACTGGTATAGTTGCAGAACTGAGTTCTTGTATCCCCCTTCCTACCTCACTACCCTACCCCGTGACCAAATGTAGCAGTGTTGCAGTAGTGGTGAATGTCTGTTACAGAGTGATAATGTCTTCATTCATACAGACGTTCACCATTACTGCAACGCTGCCATATTTGGTCCAGGGGTAGGCTACTGAGGTTGGAAATAGGATACAGGAACTCCTTTCCACATCAGTACCATCCATATAAAGTTATTTGCATGGACCTACAGTACTGTATATGGTATAGCCTATGGGTTCTGTGTTCATCACAGTCTATTCCCA
This sequence comes from Petrolisthes cinctipes, assembly GCA_033782935.1. NCBI lineage: Eukaryota > Metazoa > Arthropoda > Malacostraca > Decapoda > Porcellanidae > Petrolisthes > Petrolisthes cinctipes. The sequence continues at coordinate 26,572 of JAWQEG010000078.1, forward strand.
TATAGTTTTCTCCTTAACTTGCCATTCTATTAAAAAAAAATTCCATAGTATTGCATATGCCAAACAAATAACACCAAATACAATACATATGTACCAATCACGATATTACTATGTGAAATACACTGTATTGTCATTCACACTATCATATGATTGCATATACGGTACTCATTCCACAACTGTAATAAGCCTAACCTTTGAGTAAAATACACAGCCATAGCTAACTCAGTCACTTTTCATCACAGAAGGGAACCAATTTTGAAGCAGACAAATAAAATGTCTGTACTTTGTTCGGATAATAGAACTATGAGGTGGCTTCAATCCATAACTAAGCACCGGTATAGTACAGTACTCTCATTGGTAAGGAAGAGTCTAAGCAGAGACCAGAAACTATTTTCTTCAACTGTACATCCTGTATATATTACCAGTCCTTATCTATTTGCTTTAGCCCTGTGAGACAAGCATGAGGGGTGCTGCTTTCCTGATAATCCCACTATACCAACACCACACTACCTACAGTAATTATTTATAAATGACGATATCTCTTTTTCACAGCAAAAATTATGCAAACTTATGGATCAAAGGCGATATGTAATTAATTCTTTATTTAAATGACAATCTCTCTTTTTCACAGCAAAAATTATGGAAACTTATGGATTAAAGGTGGTATGTAATTATATTATGCTTGTTTAACATTCAGTGAAATTATTACAAGTAATTCCTTTACAAAGTTATGATAAAAACTGAGTATCACAACCAAAAATGTGCACAAAAAGAAAATAAACGGTAAAACTGGAGATATATATCGTCCCTACCGAAACATACAGTCGTAACTCGATTTTTCTAACTTTTCAGGAGAGCCAGTTAAAGTTTTTACCTAGATAATTCATGCTATAGTTCAGTTGCTTTTAAATATGTTTTCAATGTCTTAATGCCTATAAATAGTCGAAAGGTTGGTGTTTCATGGGCTTGTAAGCGTTTTAATAATTTTTTGAGTTTTGGGGGGTTTTAAGGGGGTTAAAAATGATACGCCAGTTCGTCTTGTGAGGAAACACTCTTCTGATTGGAAAATCATTAGATACGCCACAGATACGTCTCTTTGTCACTTTGTGAAATACAACACAACATCACCTGTATATTAGGTAATCAATGAGATACGCCTCAATATTCTTTACTGTTTAATGTTGTAATAATAGAAAAGCATTCTTAAGTGACTACAGATACTTACAATCACAAGAAATAGTAGTTAAGCTTTGGAAATTAATATAAATTGCATCCTCATTCACATCAACTCTTTCAAACTATTACTTGAACCAAAAGAAAGTATCCCTAAAAAATTAATAATATCAGGTACTTCCTATCACAGGAAAAAATAATGTAGATAATCTTTGGCAGTGACTCAAAACCTAAATAATAATCATCATCATTAATTTTCCTTCAAAATAGTATGCCACTATAGAACCAGTCGAAATACGACCATTGTAAAGAAAAATAGAAATTTTGATTTTGAATAATATTTCCTTTAACATTTTTCATTTAAAAAATAACTAATTCATTATGGTTATACAAAAATCAATCAAAATAATATTTGTTTCAATTACTGTAGCATACTACTTGCAGTATGCACAAATAATTTCCCTTCAAGTATAGGTAACCATTATAAGAAAAATAATTCTTGTTGTTTACTGCCAGACTGTGTGATATTAAAATAGTATGTAAATCACATTAGTTTCACCTAATATACTGAATTAAACTAAGTTCAGTATCATATGAAAACAAGACCACCGTACCTGATTCCCAAAGCAAAGTTAACTAGAATGAGGTAGAGATTCAAAGAAACTAACATACTCTGCTACTCTAACCATCGGTAAGGGGGCCTTGCAAAGTGACATCAAGTCATCATATTTCTCTTTGGAAATCTTTGGTGGTTTAGAATACAGTTTAGATGGCATGTTGCAGTCGAGCGCAGACAACCATTTCCGTTTTAATGTGATGGACCTATAGGATTCTTGCTGATGACTAGTTTTGAAGAAAAGCTTGTCCCTATCAGTCTTTTGTACCATCACCTCTCTCATATCAAGCCAGACAACATCATGTCCCTGATCATCTTCTCTGACTGAGCGTATACGAAGATGATTGGCCAATGTCTTGTAGTCTTGGAAGTCAGAGTGTTGGAGAGTGTGGACGGAGTATGGGTTCTTTCTTCTAGCAAGTCGGAAAACTGGGATGAGTTGGGAAGGCACAAGCAAATCGCCGACCCTTTCAATGGCAGTGCTAATGGCGCTGTGAGCAGAGTCTCCTTCACTTTGACCATGATAGGCCTCAAAATATAGTAGCTTGATCCTTTTAATGTTTCCCAGGTTCTGTACCGAGTGTAAAAGCATGGTTGCTATAATGGAATTCTTGTTTTGGCCAGGACAACCATCTGCAAATAATATTACTTCATGGATTCCTGCAGTGTTCAAATTTTCTAGGTATGTTCTTACGCACGTTGCAATTTCTGATGATCCTCTCTTACCCTGTCCTTCATGCCATGTGTAACAGTGACAGTTCTTTGATTTCAGTTCATAAATTGTAAAATTATAATTTGACAGCCTTCTCTTGTAGAACAATTGATTATCATTAGATTTTGGCAAGTAAATGACCTGTTGGAGGTCGAATACTGCCACTTGTACATTACTCTCTGTGTTGTTTTTTGCTTGCTCTTTTATCTTCCTCACTGCATATTTTTCCTTATTGTGTTGTTCATACATACACATAAGTTCTTTCTTTTTCTCACTGTCCCCCTTTCTAAAATTTTCACATATCTTACATTGGTCTTTCTTTGGGTTATGAAATGAAATGTTGTGAGACTTCAGAACATCGCAGTAAGTGGTGTAGCTTGCTGATAGTCCCTCTGGTACACAACATTCAGCCAAAAACATCTCGTACATTTTCTTCTGGTTCAGATCTGAGTGTAAATAATCTCGTGTGGACTTTGATCTGCAGTAGTGAGATTCCATTCTAGGAAACCTGTCTATATGTGCCTTGATCTTATCTCTTCTCTGTTTATCTTCTTCTTGAAGATGGTCTTGTCTACCTCCTCTCTTCTCTGTTTCAACAGTGCCCGATGGCATCTTCTTCTTCAGGGCTGTTCGTACAGTCTTCTCAGAAATGCTAAAAGTGTTGAGAAACATTGTTTTACACACAAGAGGAGTTTGCTCACCTTTTGGCAAGGAATAGTAGAGCGTTGACGATCTTCTTGAGTCATGGCCTTTCACAGTTTTTGACTTCACTTGTTCAACTTTAACATGCCGAATGATGTACTCTCTTTGTAACTGCAGGCTTTTTGTTTCATAAAATGCTCGGTTAATGTCCTGTCTTTCTTCTTCAGAAAATGTGGAGCATGCTTTCCCAAATTTACTGCATGTCACTCCATTGCATCTACTTTTCACAACAGTGAAATAAAAATAAAATCTTGCAAAGCTAAAGTGGCGTATCTTAACTTAAACGTGGGAAACACGGTATGGGAGCCACATGACAGGTAAGACAAAGTGGCGTATCTTGAGTTACGCCCAGGAATCACATTATGGATGATCGTTTACTACAGTGACTAATGGAGTAACTCAAGATACACCACTATGTATTAACACAGTTCACAATTTGTTAAGATAAGCCACCAATCAGGGTGCTTGTATCTCGGCAGCCATTGCTCCTACAGGTATGCCCTTTTGACACATTATAGAACTCGCCACAAGGAACTTCATGGTGGTCATAACTCAATTTCGCCAAAAATCGAGTTACGACCTTATGTCTCGGTAGGGACGATATATACTGTTCATATCCCTATTTTTTTCACTTTCTAACTTAACCTAATCTAACATAACCTTATCACAATTGACCGTATACAAGAACATCGGTGGTGTTGACGATGGCGTGGTACCGTTGCCTACCAGTATGACGACTCCATAGACAAACAACAGAGCCATCGTACCACACCATCATCAACACCACCATGGATGTTCTTGCATACCTTTCATGTACATTTGGCAAGAAAAGTATTGGAACCACCCCACCCTTATATTAAAATTTACTACAACTATCCATAGGAAAGTTCTAATATTATTTTTGGTATTTATCCAGTATATTGCCGTTTTGTAGCAGCGTTGCCACATCCAGCTAGGTCCCGGTACTTTACTACGGTTAGATCCCGATAGTTTGCCCAAGTTAGGTCCTGGTAGTCTGCTGTGGTCTAGATTAGGTCAGGTTAGATTAGGTAAGGTCAGGTTGATTTCAAAATTTGAATATGACCTATCTGGGCAATGAGGCATTTCCAAAGAAAATGCCATAGAAGTAAAGTCTTAGAATGTTATGAATTAGTGGGAAAATAGGGTAAAAACATCATAATAGAAAAAGGCAATATACTGGATAATTACTTTTTTTTTTTTTTGCCAACTGTACATACCTATAGTAATGCAAGGGTCAAATTTCCTCTCGTTCCTTTGTTTACGATGGCCTGATTTTTTTGGTTCGTATGTGTCTCAAGAATGGTGTTTTTTTTTTAGTGTGTACTTTATCTAAACACCACACAACGATGGCCACCCTCAATTTATTTAGTTAAGACAACGATGGCCTTCCTCACATAATTTAGTTACAATAAAAAAAAATAACACCACCACAATGTTACCCCAGCCATATGTACCTTATCTGTTGAACACCACACAACGATGGCCTCCCTTACTCTCTATTTACTTCAGATAACGATGGCCTCCCTCACAATCATTATTTAGTTAGTTAAGACCACTCACAATAAAAATGAGACCACCACGTTAGGGGCCTTGGGGGTAAAAGATTATAGTAAGGAGGAATCAGCTGACACGCACCTCTTTGTTTACTGTGTTCGAACCCGAGTGTGTGACTGTGACTTTGTATGTGTGTGTGTGTGGATGAAAAGGACTACACATATTTTTGTACATAGTTCACTATTTCAGGATATAAGTTGTTCATTATGGGTGTTATATTTTGTGTTTGACTGTACATGAAGTGGGTCGTAGTTCCCTAAATTAGTTTTGGATTTATAGAGTCAATGTACGCCGAGATGGGATCACATATTATATAATTAAATAAGACCGCGTCAGTCATGTGATGGTCACAAATGCGACTTATTTTTTATTATTAGAACTTCTATTAATTACTAGGTAATAACATCGGTTATAATTGCACATACATAATTTATCATAATTTATCAACTGATACAGCTGTATCGTTGATTGGCCCACATATAATTAATTGGTTGGGTACAGAATGCTGAAATGGGTTGAGTGTCAGCGTTAACCTCCTCTGAACACAACACAACCCGCTATACAACTTGCATAAGTACTTGGTCGCAATTCAGTACATCAAAACCTTATACTTTTTTAATTATATCAGTTTTTAATTCGCATGTAGTAGAGATGTGGCTTGGTGACCTTATAAATTAATTTCCTATTAGCCTACTATGAGGTAAATTCCCAAAACGTAATAAATATTCTGCTACTTCTCTCTCTCTCTCTCTCTCTCATATGGAATATGTACTGTACAGTAGAGGCCATTAATTCTAAAATATTATACTCCAGGAATCTCGGAACTGTTCGATCTGCCACTCGCCTAATGTATTCCCTACAGTGTAGGCTACCAGTCCCCTTGTCCTTGGTGAAAATCGACTCTCACGTGATACTGGTTATATTTATCAAATTAGATGGCCTCCTTAGACATTCCTTAGTGCTGCATGATCTTATTGTCTAGTCACTCTAGTGGAACCATGCTGTTTTTATGTTATATGCAGGAATATAATCCCTCATATTGCTAAGTGAATTGATTTAATCATATGCCAACTTCAAAATGGCTTATAATTGGTACCACATAATCTTGATGTCTAGTACTGGAACAACTTTGGTATTGTCATACGTATATTCTTTATCACAGTCAACATACCGTCTGGGATAAGTTATTCCACTGTAAATGCAGTCTGTGATATGTACTCATTCTCTAGCACACTTGGTGTAATTGTAGCCTATTCTGTCACCAAGCGTTGGTACTTAAAGAGTGTGAATGTCCTTGTGGCAGCACAATTGTTCTAAAGGCTGAATGCAGCACATAATGCATTTACAAGGGAACAGTCTATATTTCAGTCTGTGTGGATCAATCCCCTTCGTCAACATACCTTGCTTCTGAACATCAGAGTTCTGGTGTTCTATTAGCACTTCATGCAACCTTCATCTACACACAGTACGAAAACCTATCATCATAATTACCATAAGGATAATTGCACACATTCTGTGATAATAATTATTGTTCGGAACTTCAACATCTGAATTCCACCTCCCACCTTCCACCACACACCACACACAAATAGCACACCTCATCACACGCGCACTCACTCGCATATTGGTTGCTATGCATTATGATAAGGAAGCTCACATTCTAATAATTATGAGAAAACATGACCCAAACATCGTAAATGCATAAGTTGAAAGGAAAAGCTTTGCAATGTAATGTAGGCTACCAAACCCACTCTGTGTTGTACTTACCGATAATCAAGTAATTATAATTTCAAAAAGGCAAAGCAGCAGGTGGTCAGCAACAGGCCAAGACATAAGAGGCTATATAACATTTCACACTCAATCACTTTTACTTGAGGCGTTTCTGGTCCCACACAGGTTATAAGAAATTCAATGTCGAGTACATTGGAGTACGTCCCTTCTTGATCCACGTAAGCATCAAGTCAATTTATCAGTTTTCGAACCAGCTGCCAGTGTTGTGTACTGATGTTGATATTGTTGATCTTTTCAACGGCGATTGTGTGCTTTCAGACATTTGTCCTGTCCTTGAGCATTCGTGCTTGTCGTCAGATGCAAAACTGTTGTTGTTTTCTTAATTGATGTATCTCGCACACACGGTTCAGCAGAGACGAGGGTATACCTAAACAGTAACACTCTGTACATTAGATTCCTTCATTCACTAAAACAACTGAACTTGAGGTGTATAAAAACATCGAGTGATCTCAATAATACTCCACAGCATATAACTGTTGGACGAATTTAGTATATACTTAGAGCAGAATCCAACACATCTATATAACGCCAGAAAGCAATATCCAGCAGTGTCCCACTTCGAAAGACACACGTAAGCAAGAAAGGGTGTGGCTTTGGGGCTACTGGTATATCTCTGGTGAGTAGTGTTGTCTGTGTCGGGAGGAGACGGATAACGAGTAGGATACAGTATGTAGTCTACCGAGTGACTGAACTAGACTGAGGTGATGGTATTGGTGTAGTTGGAGCGTCATTCACTGGTCATGGGTTCCGCCAGCCAGTGTCACATTTGCCTGGGACACCCTCACTGATAATACTGTCTGTGTGTTTGTGTTATCTTAGATCTATACTGTATACCTGCCGAGTGTCCCTCCCTATAGTCGTGGGGGCATTATCACTGTGCAAACAAATAAATACAAGCTTGCCACCTTCGTTTAATAAATAATATACTTTTCAGCTTTGATCATTTGTCACTGTTGTTTACGTGGATTATTTTTGTTTTGTTTATATAAGTTAAATATGCGTAAAAAAAATAGCAATAAAAATGTAAGGTAATCGATACATCAGCAAGCACGAACTCGGACAAGCGTACAGTAGCCTACATCTGGGGGTTAGTAGGGTAAAATACTCCAAGTGCAAGTGTACCGACATATTAAGCAAGAGGATTGTTATTGTTATTGTTGTTGTTGTTGTGGTGGTGTTGGTGATGGTATACAATTGTTGTTGTTGTTGGTGGTGATGGTGGTGAGCTGTGATATTACATGTTGGTGGTGATTAGTGTTAGTATTGGTGATGGTAGTAGTGGTCTGTTGTGTTGTCGTGGTGGTGATAGAGGTCGTGTCGTTGTTGTGGTGAGTGTGGTGTTATATTGTGGTGTTACTGGTGGTGATATGACTGTCCCATGTTCTCCCTCACATCGACCAACACATGTCCGTTCAAACAACAACTATTAACCACTAAAGGCTATAAGGTTACGTGCCCGCCTCTCGGATGTGGTGTGTGTGTGTGTGTGTAATCATTTCCTCCCCTTGAACGGTGACGTCATGGGAGGAGGTGAGTAATACTATAGTACAGTAAGAATATATATCCTGAGATGGGATGAACTCGATGGCCTTACAGCGCTGTCAATGAGGTGTGGTGGAAGCTGGAACTAAATGCCCAAGTGGGATTTGAACTCACATGTCCTCTTGCCGCTGAACATCAACAAGTCTCACACAAAACATGAAAAAGGCAACAAGAACATAGCCTATCACTCATTCCCTCAAATGATACATGCACACTCCATCAGAATTTTTTGATGGGTTCATAGTTTATGTGTGTACCCGTGTGTGTGTGTCTGTGTGTGTATATATTTTTATTTGGAGTTAGCCTACCTAGCTATGGGTGTGGAGTTGATGCAGTTCGTGTGGTGGCCTTAGAGGTGCTGAGCAGAGCCAGTGTCATAGTAGCTTACAATTTCTTAATTAGAAAATATGGAAAAACTGCAGAGGGAGTACACACACACACACACACACACACAACCAGCCAGCAGACTTGGATCAGACAGTCAGACAAACAAACAAGCAGAGGCACCCCAAGTGACGTCCAGCAGCTCCGACCCCCCTCTCCTCTCTTCCTTCCCTCCCTCTCTATCTCTTTCTTTCCTCCACTCCTGCCTCCCCCTCTCCTTCCTATTCTTTCCAAGGGGCGTAACAGTCTGCCGCGTAGTAGCTTATAGTCCTAATGTGACCTCTGTTATCATCTTATCATGAGTCCTTGTTAAGACATTCAGGCTCGTCATTCAGGATTCCAACATCTGTCTGAACGATTCCCACACATTGAGATGAATGAAAGATGAAGAGAGCAGACAGCGCTGGGACTGGAAGACCCTGTAACACAAGGGGAAAGGAGATAGCGAGGAAAAAAGCGAGCACGAAGGAAACAGAAGTAAATAAGAGACAGATGAGGAATTGTAAAGAACTAGATTTCAGATTTAAGGATGAAAGAAGACCGCATTAGGACTGGAAGACCCTGTAACACGAGGGTGAAGTGAAGAAGACAGAGAAGGGGACGAGCGAGCAAGAAGAAAATAGAAGGAAAAGAGGGACAACTGAAGTATCGAAGAGGAGTTAGTGGCTCGAGTGACTGAGATAACTAAACACAATAACATCCACCCAAAGCCAAAAGAGAAGTCCCCACTGTCTTATAATACCCTCAACAGGAAACTCGTGAGTCCTGATAAAATGCCTCACTGTGTCATCATCATTCTCGTCTTCATCAGTTTCATCTATCACCACCACCACCACTATCATCTTTATAACCATTTCCAATTCATCATCACTATATATAAAACTATAGTCCACCGTCGGATTCATTTTCCTATAACTTACTATAATTATCTCCTTCAGTGTCTGTTGTTTGTCTAATATAACACACACGGTATTACTGTATAACCTCCGTCCAATCCTTTCTCCATCTCTACTTGTGTGTGTCAGTCTGTCTATCTTCTGTCCCTCGGTTTTCAGTTTCATTCCCGAGTTGCCATGTGCTGCCACCAACCACAATAGTCATCCGTTTCTGGGTAACTGGAGTGAACTGGAGATGGCGTGGTGGGTATCCGAGGTAAACCACAGTCATAGTCATAGGAATGGGTGGTTGGTGAGTCATACATGTACACTAACACATATACAGCACACAAAGGCCTTCATACATACATACATACATACATACATGCAAATACGATATGCTTCCCAATATATATACATGGCCCTTCACGTATACATACATTCCTGTACATACTGAACATATAGATTCAGTTATGCACACTTCCATTTTAATATACGCACATGTACACACTAATAATTCTACTCAAACCCACTCACAGATGATTATTACATTTATCGAAAAACACACAGACAATAGTACAATCATACAAATAAATGAACACAGACACACACACACACACATTCTATCATATATACTGATTAAGAAAACAATGAATTTAAAACATTAGATTATCCAGAAACAACGAAACAGAAAAAATATGAGTTTGCAAAGAAGTAAAATATATTCACCGTTTACATACATGACAAGAAGCCACAAGGTCAGACAGAATAATTAAAGTACTATTTGACTGTACACTTGAAGGTAATAGGGATTTAATAACACACGGTGCCAACAGTGTAGTGTGAGATTTATTGGTGTTTCACATTAATTAAGGGAGTAGTTAATTCACTTTTGTTACATTGGAGCGCCTTGATTCCTCCAAAGTATACCAGGAAACAGGACCTGCAGATGAACAAAAATAATGGTATTCTGTTGCTTGGAATAGTTTGGAGGAATCAGTTGCTCCAGATTTACCAACACTGTACTTCCTCCATAAAGGTGATTTGAGGAAGAGGAGGAGGAGGAGTGGGTGGAAGGGGAGGGAGGAATGCAAGGATGAGGGAACGGGGGAGGGTTATTTGGAAGAGGAAAGAAAGGGTGGGGGGGGGGAGGAGGAAGGGAGGGTACCCACGAGACAGTGAATCATAAGAGAGAGAGAGAGAGAGAGAGAGAGAGAGAGAGAGAGAGAGAGAGATACATACAAAACATCAACAGAAATAAGAGGGTCTGGGATGGGTTATGAAATACTGCCTTATGTTACATTTAGTTATAGCATAAGAGGGCTCAGATTAACTCTAAAAATGTAATAACTATATAATTATAGCTTCTAATGTATGTACTTACTTTGTCTTATTCCCTAATATAGCAATGAATGTTATTTTCTCTTTATTTATTTATTTATATACACTAAACTCGTAACACATAACAGCTGTATTTGCTGATATGACTAGAAGAGGATTACAAAAATACTCCATACACCCATTTATACATATACGGCGTTCGATCCTATGTGTGGGTGGGTGGGTGTATACATAATTCATACATACATACATATACATTTCTTTTTTTATTCCGTTGGTGGTCTGTGGTTATATAATTATGATATACATATAAATACATACATACATACATACATATATTTGTGTGTTTGGTGACGGAGACGCGATCGAAGGAGAGTGAGGAAAGATGGAGAGAGAGAGGGTGGAAAGATGGAGAGAGGGTGGGAAGATGGAGAGAGAGAGTGAGGAAAGATGGAGAGAGCGAGAGAAGATGGAGAGAGGGAGGGAAGATTGAGAGAGGGAGTGAGGGAGGGAAGATGGAGAGAGGGAGTGAGGGAGGGAAGATGAGAGAGTGAGTGAAGGAGGGAAGATGGAGGGAAGATTGAGAGAGGGAGAGAGGGAGGGAAGATGAGAGAGGGAGTGAGGGAGGGAAGATGGAGAGAGGGTGGAAAGATGGAGAGAGAGAGGGAAGTTGGGGAAAGAGAGGGAGAGATACAAAGGAAGATAAGGATGACATAGTTACAAAGGATAGGAGAGGGGGAGAGGAGAAAGGGATGGGATAGAGGAAGGAGGGTCAAAGAGAGAGAGAGAGAGAGAGAGAGAGAGAGGGAATGATGTGATGAAAGGAGAGGGAAATGGAAGGATTGTTAGAGAGAAAGGGAGGGGAAACAGAATGATCAGGGAGGAAGAGAAGGAGGGGGAAGGGGAAAAATAAAATACAGAGGGAGGAAGGGAAAGAGGGGGAGGGAGGGAGAGGGGAAATAATTAGAGAGAAGGGAGAGGGGGAATGGTTAGAGTGGAAGGGAGAGAGTGGGGAGGAAGGGAGGGAAAGGGGGAAAGGTTAGAGGAGGAGAAAGGGAGGGAAAGGGGAAATGGTTAGAGGAGTAGGGAGGGGGAGAGTGAGAATGCTTAGAGGGGTAGGGAGGAAGGGAGGGAGAGGGTGAGAATGATTAGAGCGGTAGGGAGGGAGGGAGGGAGAGAGTGAGAATGATTAGAGGGGGATGGAGGAAGGGAGGGAGAGGGGGAATGGTTAGAGAGGAAGGGGAATAGGGTTGAGGACGATTGAGGACGATAATCAACTGTTCTCCACGTGAAGGAAATCATGAAGTAGTCAGAGTAATTCCAAGTTTTCCTAATACGTTTTTCTTTCCATCCACAAAGCCAAGTGACAGAAGAAAGCCTCATAAAGTTAGTCGTGTGTGGGTGTGAAAATGTTTAACTGGATATAAAACTGTAATTGTGTGTGTGTGTGTGTGTGTGTGTGTGTGTGTGTGTGTGTGTGTGTTTGTGAAAATGTTTGACTGGAGATAAAACTGTAATGCTGTGTGTGTGTGTGTGTGTGTGTGTGTGTGTGTGTGTGTGTGTGTGTGTGTGTGTGTGTGTTTGAAAATGTTTGACTGGAGATAAAACTGTAATTCTGTGTGTGTGTGTGTGTGTGTGTGTGTGTGTGTGTGTGTGTGTGTGTGTGTGTGTTTGAAAATGTTTGACTGGAGATAAAACTGTAATTCTGTGTGTGTGTGTGTGTGTGTGTGTGTGTGTGTGTGTGTGTGTGTGTGTGTGTGTGTGTGTGAAAATGTTTAACTGAAGATAAAACTGTGTGTGTGTGTGTGTCAGACAACTTGACTAGGGAAGGGAACAATAGAGGAGGCAACAAAAGCAGACAGAATGTGTGGGATATGGTGGTGGTGATGGTGGTGGTAGTGGTGATGGTTAGGAGGAAGTGATGGTGGAGGGGGTGGAGGTCGAAGAGGTGGTGTGGGTGGTGGTGGTGGTGGTGGTAAAGTTGGAGACAAGGGTGATGGTGATGGTGGTTAAATTAGGTGGATAGTGGGGAGGGGGTGGGGGTGTGATATGGTGGGGGTGTGATATGTTGGTGGGTGTGATATGTTGATGGTGGTGATATGATGGTGGGGGGGGGGGTGCTATGGTGGAGGCTGTATAGTATAGTGGTGGAGGTAATGGTAGGTAGACGTAGCAATAGTAAAAGTTGTGGTGGAGAGAATTTTGGTGACGTATCGTAACTGGTGGTGGTGGTGGTGGTGGTGGTGGTGTGTAGTGTGATGGTGGTGATGTTAGACTGTGAAGTTGGTTGCTAGTGATGAAAGGAGATGAAGAGATAGAGGGGGAAACGGAGAATAAGGGGGAATGACGGTAGTGGTGGTGATGATGGTGATAGTGGTGGAGATAGAGGTAGAAATGGTGGTAGGAGTTGGTGGTGATGGTAGTGATAGAGGTGGTCGAGGAGACTTAAACAGCTCAAACTGAATTTTCAGCGAAGGATGAGAAGGAAACGAGTATAGAAGAGGAGCAGGAGGGAAAAAATTGAGACAGAGGAGGAGGAGGAAGCAGAGGAGGCAGATGTTATGGTTAGTTAGTAATCCAGTGTGTGTGTGAGGATGATGGAAGAGAAAGCTGGAGCCGGTGAGTGAAGAAGTGGAGAAATGGAGGAGCTGCATGAGCGTGTGTTGTGTTGTGTTGTGTTATTGGTTGTTGTGTTGTGTTGTTGGGTGAGGGAAGAGG
>JAWQEG010000078.1:42500-52909 GCA_033782935.1 Petrolisthes cinctipes
AACAATATATGGGAATACAATACAAATATTAACAAAATAACAATAATTACAAAAAAATAAAAAATAAAATAAATAAAAAGAACCGAGTTAAAATGTACAGGTAAAAAAAAAAAAAAATGTCCACCAAAATTTTTCCTCCCACTTTTGACAAGGACGAAAATGAAAGTGTGTAACCCCAATATGGTTTTCCTATGCTTATGTGTATTGTTTTCCTTTTCCTATTCTGCGAGGTGTGTCCAGAAGCGCCCCCTTTCGGCCATTCTACTAAACGTTCTGGAGAGACAAACCCGAAGCAGCAAACCTCGACCCTCTGTATAATTATATGGTCTAGGTGGGGGGGAGGGGGGGGGTCACTTTCGGATATGCTGCATGAATTCTATTTTTATTATTTTTTTAAGGGGGTCGTCTCATGTTGGGTGTAAAAATGGAGTTTAATCATTACTCCATGTTATGTCACGAAACAGATTGTGTACACTTAAAGGGAGGTTTATACTCTGTTTCTTAGTCTAGTTTGGAGTAATTAGTAACCTTTCATTTCCTAGATCATATAAGACCACCCTTGATAAAATGTCTGTTTGTCTGACTTGTCCACAAACCTCAACTCCTCTGCTAAATCGTTGTGAGGGAAAATAATGAGTTATAATATATTAGTACCTTCCTTTCACACAATACAGACAGCTGGCCAAGACAATAGTGCCTTCATTATCAATAACAACATCAACAACAACAACCTTAAATAACATACAGTAACAACCTAAGAGTATTGGTGTTATTGTCAATACTTTACATAAATAATTCTACATAAATTTACACTGCTGTCTGTGGGTCACTCAGGAACAAGACTTATAAAAACATAGTAAATGAATCTTATTAGCTAAACGAGGCAGCACAGATTTGTGACAGAAGGACTCGTAATAAATTTAATAATAATCTAAGCGAGTACCTAAATAAAAACTGTTAAAAAAAGAATAAATACACGGGAACAAAACGAGGCAGCAGAGAATAATGACAGAATGACTCGTTCACTCTCCAAAGTTCACTGGTAATATAACTAATAAACTAAACGAGAAAATATACACTGATAAAATTATAAAAAAATAAAAAAATAAAATACAGAGGACTGTGAACGATAACCATTTTTTACCAACGCTCCGAGCAGTGACGAATCTATAAATGACTGGGTTGGGGAATAACATTTGTCCCGCGTCTTCCTGTGTCTTAAATTAATGGGATAGTATACGTCTTGTGGTATGTACAGTCAGTAAAAATAAGTATTGGAACCACCCTTACATTGAAATTAACTATAAGGCCTGGGACACACGGGAGCTTTGTAGTCGCCTCGTGTCGTCCTTTGACTATTCACCACTTATTAAGAGGGCGACGACTGAAACTGTATGGTACTAAAGCATTTCTCTACCAATGTGGGTTTTCTTCACCTTCACGTCCCCACTACAGAGACACTTCTACGTGACAAGTGCGTATGATCTTTGCTCCAGGCTTACCAATTCTGTACTTAAAAAAATATTGAATTCGTGAGTACAGTTGCAGTTAGGTATTCGTGACCACCATGATACACATATTGATACTCGGGAAATATAATGACGTAGCCCATGTTTTTAAGAGGGAATTGGAATTTATATGTAGTCTAATGAGCAATGCAAGGAAACAGATCCAATAGTCGTGTACTGAAGTGACCTATTTTCTGTCATCGTTTTGGGGGAATCAGTAGCCTTCTATTTCACCCTAAAGCAATCACCACCTCCAAGTACAGAAGCGAACGAGACGTAATCAGCCAACTGGTCCTTGCTGGTGTGTGGATAATTAATAGAAAATGTGGATAATTAACAGAGCATGTGGGAAGGTAACTAACAAGTGTAAATGTAAAACACTGTGATAATGATTACCAAGTCACACCTGCACTGCACATGCGCTCAAGCCGGAGAGAAACTAAGTAAATAAATTAATAAACATATAAATAAATAAATAATGAAAGAATAAATAAATAAATAAAGATAGTGATAAACAAATAAATGAATGATAAATAAAAAAATAAAAAATGAAAGAATAAATAAATATATATATATATATATATATACATAAATAAATAGATAAATAAATACATAAATAAATAAATACAAAAGTAAAATAAATAAAGAAAATATAAATATATGAATAAATATATGAACTTTACTTGTAACTATAAAGCACAGTTATTTAACCTGGCGAAAATGCACCGATTCCTTTACTTAATTTCCTTTATTTTTTCCAAGTCAGAGAGCACCTTATATTTACCCTCAACACCGACGTAATTACCTACAAAGAATATGAATTAAAACTGGAATCTACTAAAGTGACCCTGTGATGTAGTCAGAAAATTGGAGGCTTTTGATTCCTCCTGACCATGCCACGAAACAAGCTCCTTACATATAGGTGGTGTTTCGTGGCAATATTTGAAGGACTCGTTTACCTCCAATTTTCTGACTACATCACAGGGGTCCTATTAGGGCATACTCTCGCGTGCTCAAAATGGGGGACTGCAGATTCCTACAAACAATGCCAGGAAACAGACCACTCCAGTATAAGAGTAAAGGGAATGTGTTTTATAGCATAGTCTGGAGGAATCAGAAGCCCATAAAACAGCATGAAGAGCCTCAGGAACCGGACCATTCTCGCCAGGTTCAGATAAAACCCACTACATACATTACACCCGCCTTATCCGTAATAGTACAAGAGGTGAAACATGTGACATTCATTAATCAAGGACCCTGTGATTGTGTATGAAAATTGGAGGCTTCCGATTCCTCCTGACTATGCCACGAAACAAGCTCCTTCCATATAGGAGGTGTTTCGCGGCAATATTTTGAAGGACTTATTATTTTATCTCCAATTTTCTGACTACATCACAGAGTCACTTAAGGAGATTTGCATGTCTTCTTGTTGGCAAACTGGATGGCTACTAATTCCTCCCAATTATTCCAGAAAATAGACGCCTTCAATGGCACTAATATGGATTTGTCACGTGGCACAGTGTGGAGGAATCACAAACCTTCCAATTCACCAACAACAGCTTTTTAAATCTCTCCTTATATTAGCCAGGATATAAAATTAATGAGCACTACACAGAGAGCCTCACTAACAAACCTATTATGCTCCTCAAGGTGGTAATTCTTTTTTGGTAAATTGGAGTGCCTTGATTCCTCCAAAGTATGCTAGGAAACAGGACCAGAGGGGCAAAAATAATGGTGTTCTGTTGCTTGGAATAGTTTGGAGGATTCAGTTGCTCTAGAATTACCAACACAAAACTTCCCCCTTAATCTAATCTACACGTGTGAGACTACAGGCCCAAATGTACAGCAGCTGATTTGTTGTCATTGGTGGACAGTGAAAATAAAGAAATAAATAAATAAATAAATAAATAAAAGGAGGAGGAGCCTGTCTGTCTGTATGTATTCAGCCCAAGTGTTCTCCCAGGAGTAAGAATATATTAGGGAGTAATCTCGACCATCTGTACACTTGCTGGAAGGGTCACTTTAGGTTGCATACGTGTTCCCAAGTCTTTAATTTAAAATGTCGATGATTATTAACAACATTCCATTTATGACTCTCACTTTTCTTTCTTATCCTCTCCCCCTTCTCCTCCTCCTCCTCCTCTTCCTCTTCTTCTACTTCTTCTTCTTCTTCTTCTTCCTCCTCAAAATGGCGTGTCTTCGATAACTATAGTGCCTTGTTGTTGTTGTTGTTGTTGTTGTTGTTGTTGTTGTTGTGTTTTTAACGTAACTAAAATATCTTGATACACTAAACATCAAATGACACAACTAGGCAATTATCTACAATATATACTGGATATATAAAAAAAAGACACCGGAATCTATCCAAACATGTATTATTGTTACTAAGGTCTGGTAAAAACTCCATGGTTGGTAAGGAAAAGGTGCACTGTTGCCAAGTTAGAAAATAAAAAAAACAAAAACAACAACGCACTAAATATACATAGCCTGTGTCCTCCTTATATTACACTTCATTGTTTGTTTGCTGAATGCTTGGTTCCTTCCCAGCCAACAGAAATATTATAAAATTATTCATCACAATATTAACTCTACAATAGTTTCGTTTCTTTCGGACACACACACACACACACACACACACACACACACACACACACACACAGACACACACACACACACACACACACACACACACACACACACACACACACACACACACACACACACACACACACACACACACACACACACACACACACACACACACACACACACACACACACACACACACACACACACACACACACGTATTTGGTGGGAGTTGCTGCACTTAAACTATATACATATAGATTAATTATTACACATTATAGGTCTATAGCACTCTTGTTTCATTAATTATCAGGTAGGTCTATAATAATGTGTATACAGTCGACCCACCCAGGTAGTGATGGCAGGTTTACAAATGCTTACCATCACACTATTCTGTCGTCAACATTCCCAGATTCTCATTATAAGTGATCGAAGGGTATGAATTCTGTATAGTTCCTCCGCCATCACACCTCAATTGGGGCGACTATACCAAGCCAGGACTGGGAGGAATGTGTGATGATGATGAGCAGAGAGGGCGAGTGAACAGCCACGTGACACAGGGCCACATACAGGGTAACATCATCATCATCATCATATTATTATAAGGTTGTGTAGCCTCACCTGTTGTTGATATGCCGGAAATCAGACGTACAGAATATATTGCATTTAGAGACACTTTAAGAGCGTATACACTCTTGTGGACGAATTAGGGGAGTGGGGGGGGGGGCTACTGATTCCTCCAAAAACAGATCATTTCAGTGTACAATTATGTTTTGTAGCCTAGTTTGGAAGAAACAGTAGCCCTCCAGATTGACCATAAGAGGTAAGGTTACTCCTCAGAAAAAACAAAGCACTGTTATAGTTTCGGATTCTGTAAAAAAATAACTACGCGACTTCTCAATGACGAAGAGGCGAGAGGGATGGTTGTGAACTGGCTGAATGAATGTTGTGAAGTTGTTATATGAATGAGTTAAGGGGTTACAAGAACGTCGTCGAGGGAATACAATGGTGGCTATGAGCAGATTACAAGATTAATGTGAAAAGATTACATGAATATTGAGAACCAGTTACACGAGAGTTGTGAAGAGATTACATGAAGGTTGCCAAGGGAGTGAATACATGATGGTTGTGAAGTGAGTACATGAAGTGGTTACATATACGTATTAATATATATAGTAGTTACACATAGGTGGCTCGTGGAGATGGTGAGTGGCCAAGATATGATGCCACAGCTTAATGGTACAAATATCGATGGTTAATTGTGTGAGCAAATGATTGAAACATTTACTGGGCAAATTACACGACACATTTCTTTCCTGACTTGTGGTGTCAAAATATAGCAATGTCACCTTCAGGCAGTTCTCAAGGCAAATCTTGAGTATATCTCCAACCAACACTTAAAATGAATACATTGTTTACACTTACTTAACTTCACATATATCAGTTTGTTTGTTTCACAGGAACATTAGCACAAAAGTGGTGTCATCCACCTCTCAATAGCTGGATCCACACTACTCCACGCACTATTCCACAGCAGCTTCATATAGTAACGATGGCCTTGCCTCTGCAATACACGCTACACCACATCTGCATTGAACTAGAATGACACACTGCACTAACCCAGCCATTGTAGTAATTATATAGTTCCACATAACAATACACCTTTCCTACATATCAATCTACGACACTCTACACCTCGCCACCACAGGAGTTCCACATCTCTGTTTAGACACCACACCACTACTCAACTCTTCCACTCTTCCCCACACCAATACCAATCACTGTCCCCACACCACACAACTCCACACACCTCGTCTCCATGCAAAATCTCCCCACACCTGTTGACTTGACGAGCTGGGCCTTGCCTTGGTTGGGGCTGGAGGTTTGTGATTGCAGGGCCTCTATGTGGTTCTATTATGTCCTTAAATCAGTTGAAGCCAGCCACCTCTGTCACAGGTACGTGGCTGTGTGTGTGTGTGTGTGTGTGTGTGTGTGTGTGTGTTTGTTTGTTTGTGTGTGTGTGTTCTTATATACAAGTGTGCATGAACCCAAGTGTCCTGATATGGTATAATAGTAGTTTGCTGATAAATACATGTTTGAGTGCATAATTGCAAGTGTGTGTGTGTGTGTGTGTGTGTGTGTGTGTGTGTGTGTGTGTGTGTGTGTGTGTGTGTGTGTGTGTGTATGTGTGTGTGTGTATGTGTATGTGTGTGTGTGTGTGTGTGTGTGTGTGTGTGTGTGTGTGTGTGTGTGTGTGCTGGGACTAGAACCACTCGACGACGAAGACGCTCCAGTAGATGACGTTGAGGACGGTGAAGGAGGCGGGGAAGAGGATACGGGAGACACGGTCGATCAGGATGGCCCTCTCCCTCCTCCTGATGTGTTTCGGGAGCTGCCGGGGGGGAAACAGGTCAGGTCAGGTCAGGTCAGGGATTGGTGAGGTCACATTCATTGTTGGACACTTAATGAACAGTTGAAGAGGTCACATAACATAGGGACACTTACGGTGAGGTCAAGGTCATGCTATTACTTGAGATGTTTGAGGTCAGGTCAGGTAGCGGGGATTGGCGAGGTCACATTGTTGGACTCTTATGCACACTTGTGGTAGGATGAAGGTCAAACGAGCACTTGTGGCGAGGTTAATTAAAGTCATGCGAATAAATGTGGTGAGTTGAAGGTCATGTCAACACTTGTGGAAGTCATAAAATACTTGGAGAGAGAGGTCACAGGACATCTATGGTGAGGTCACATGTAGAGGACATAGGAAGACACTTGAAGAGGTCATACTTAACTGGAGAGGACACAGAGGGACATGCAGACACTTGGAGATAACACAATAGGATACTTGGAGAGGACACAGTAGGACATTTGAAGAGGACACAGGACACTTGGAGAGCTCACAATAGGAAAGAGCATTTGTAGGTTACAGTAGGACATACGAACAGTAAATTGGAGGACATAGATGGACATGTGGGCACTTGGAGAAGTCACAGGACACATGGAGAGATTATAGGAGACTTGCAAAGGTCACAGTAGGACAGAGCATTTATAGGTCACAGTTGGACATGAGGACACCACCTGGTAAGAAGAACACAAGTACAGTACTCTTACAAAGCTGGGGTCTGTTTGAAGGGTCATTCACACTAATATATAGCACTTTTTTTCCTCGTCCTCAGGTCAAACTAAAGAAAGCTTCCTCCGGCCACTAACATGTCTTCAGATGTTGGGTGGTTAGTGAAACACACTTAGGAACTAAGGATGGTAGTTGGAGGACGAGGGAAAATATGTACCGGTGGTGTGAAGGATTCTTATAGGGTGTAGGATTCATTAGGTGAACTGGAGGGTAATATTTCCTCCAAACTATGCCATCAAACACACCACTTTTACCGAGGTGGAGTTGTGTGTTTCATGGCACATTGGTGGAAAAGTTATAAGTTTCCAATGCCTTCATCCATTATTTATCGAAAACAGGGACCCTCGGCCAATTCCCCCCCCCAAAAAAAAAAAAAACCCATGCAACCCATTACTGAGCTTCAAGTATATTCACTAAGTTGGAAAGTAGAACAGAATGGACAAATGAGATAACTTTCAGTGTTCAGGAGATGTACGATACTAAAGCAACCACAGCACTAATAAAAATAAACATTATAACACCAACAAGAAGAATAAACAAAACACTAAAATCATCAAACCATAACAACCAACATCGACATTCCCCCTTCTACTACTACTACTACTACTACTACTATTACTACTACTATATTCATCATCTCCATCACAACCACCAGTACTATCATCACAACGAAACGAATTAAGTTATAATGTATACCTTTCCATTGTGCAGCTTAGCATTGCCTAGAGGTGGTGGGGGCGGGGGAGGAGGCAGACCGAAGTTAACAGTATGCTGAAGGGCTGAGTGTTGCAGAGTGGCGTGTTGCATGGCGGCGTGTTGGTGTTGCATGGTGCCATACACTGGGCCATTAATGACGTGTGATGAGGCAGGGGCGAGGTGGGCGGGGCAGGCCTGGGGTGCCATCATCTCCAGGGGGGACATACCGTTGGCAGGGGAGGTACCCGAGGCAGAGGAGGCGATGGCAGTGATTGAGTCCAGCTGTTGTTGTTAGTGTTATTACTGTTATTGTTATTATTATTGATTTTATTGTTATTATTGTTATGTTATTTTTATCATTATTGTTATTATTAAGGTTGTTGTTGTTGTTCTTCTTCTTCTTTTTCATGTTATTATTATTATTATTATTATTATTATTATTATTATTATTATTATTATTATTATTATTATTATTATTATTATTATTATTATTATTATTATTATTATTATTATTATTATTATTATTATTATTATTATTATTGTTAGTGTTATTACTACAATTATTATTATTATTATTATTATTATCATTATCATTATTATTATTATTATTATTATTACTGAATAAAGAATAAAGAGAGGTAAACTAAGGGTGAGTGAGGCATGAGGTGAGTTAGTGAGGCGAGGTATTGAAAGAGATGAGTGTCTGTCAGGGAGAGGCGTTCATCTATCACAAGGTTTACGGTATAGGAAACTACTACTACTACTACCACTACTACTACTACTACTACTACTACTACTACCACTACTACTATATTAATCATCTCCATCACAACCACCAGTACTATCA
Source organism: Petrolisthes cinctipes (assembly GCA_033782935.1). Lineage (NCBI taxonomy): Eukaryota > Metazoa > Arthropoda > Malacostraca > Decapoda > Porcellanidae > Petrolisthes > Petrolisthes cinctipes. The sequence goes on from JAWQEG010000078.1 coordinate 51,271, forward strand.
CCACAACTACTACTACTACTACTACTACTACTACTACTACCACTACTACTACTACTACTACTACTACTACTACTATTACTACTACTATATTCATCATCTCCATCACAGCCACCAGTACTATCATCACAACTACTACTACTACTACCATCTCCATCAACACTACTTTCTTCATTACTACCATCACCATCACCATCACTACCACTTCCACTCTCATCACCATCACCATCACTACTACTCTCATCATCTCCATCACCATTACCTTTCTCCTCTTCATTATCTTTATCCCAACACTCTCCTAACACAAACTCAATCTCCAAAAGTATGCCCATAAATTTTACACCCACACACACATACACACCCACACACACACACACACACACACACACACACACACACACTGTCTGTCTGTCTCTATTATTCCTCCAATATTCCTCCTGTCTGACACACACACACACACACACACAGCACACACACATATAATCTCTCTCTCTCATTCCTACTCTCTTACACAAACACACACACACACTCTCTCTCTCTCTCTCTCTCTCTCTCTCTCTCTCTCTCTCTCTCTCTCTCTCCTACTGTCTTACACACACACACACACACACACACACACACTAATTATTCTCGAAGCGGATCATTATTCACCAAACACAAAGCTAGTTATCCTCCGACTACAATTATCCCCAAGAAAAACACTTCATTTTAACTTCTCCAAGAGCTCAATATTCATCAGCACATAATGATAATAATAATAATAATAATAATAATAATAATAATAATAATAATAAGGCACTCACACTTAGGGAAAACAAAGGGCCAGATGAGGGGTGGTGGAGTGGGGAAGAGGGAAGGGTGGTAGAGTGAGAGGGGTGGTAGTGGAGTGGAGAGAGGAGGTGTGGAGTGGGAGGGGAGTGGTGGTGCTGTGGGCGAGAGGAGGGAGTGGTGGTGCTGTGGAAGAGAGGGAGTGGGTGGAGGAGGAGTGTGGAAGAGAGGGAGAGGTGGTGGAGTGGAAGAGAGGGAAGGTGTTGGAGTGGAGAGAGGGAGAGGTGGTGTGGAGTGGGAGAGGAGGGAGAGGTGGTGGGAGTGGGGAGAGAGGGAGAGGTGGGTGGATAGAATGAGGGGGGAGGGGGATTTCTGAAGTGAGTGAGAAGGATGAGTGGGACGGATGATTGGTAGGGGCGAATGAAGGAGTGGGTGGTGTTGGAGTGGGGGGAGAGGGAGGGGGGGCATGAGTGAGTGAGGGGTGGGCGGAAAGGTGACGGAAATGAATGGATAGAGCAGAGAATAGAAAACAGAGAACCAACAGAGAAGAAGGAAGAAAAGGGAAGGAAATGACAAGAGAAAGGCAAGGAAATAGAGACAAGTAGAAGAGAAGAAAAGAGAAGAGAGGGGACATGGAAAAGAATCACAAAAGAGAGAGGAGAGAGAAAGAGACACGTAGAAGAGAAGAGAAAGGAGATGGAAAAGATTCACAAGAGAGGAGAGAGAAAGAGACACGTAGAAGAAAAGAGAAAGAGACACGCACAAAAAAAAGAGAAGGAAAAAGGAAAGAAGAAGGAAAAGAATCATAATAAAGAGAAACGATTGAGAAACACGGACTAAAAAAGGAAGGAGGAAGCAGGTGACATACTCAGTT